>VZRV01002087.1:1101963-1123846 GCA_013398115.1 Falcunculus frontatus
GGGGGGGGGAAGCAAAATGCATTTGGGTTGTATAATTTGAGCACGAAGCTGACATAAAAATAAGGGCTTCATCATCTGGGCTTGGCGAGGAGGGGAAGAGGGAAGAATTGGAGGAGGGGTAAGGAAATAACAATTTGCTGTCTCCCGAAGTATTGTTTAATGCTTTACTTAAAAACGCTGACAGCTTCTGCACAGCTGTATCCACGATAGAAGCAGCTTGCTGGCACATTGATAAAGTATTAAGACGAGCACAGATCTGGGCACGATACAAAGAGATGAGAGCTCCTTGCAGCTGAAATAAGGCAGTGCGCACAAAGTAACCGTTACCTGGCAAAGGATTCTTTTTGATGCCGGC
The DNA here is from genome assembly GCA_013398115.1 of Falcunculus frontatus. Classification (NCBI taxonomy): domain Eukaryota; kingdom Metazoa; phylum Chordata; class Aves; order Passeriformes; genus Falcunculus; species Falcunculus frontatus. The sequence continues at coordinate 1,102,319 of VZRV01002087.1, forward strand.
GTCTTTTGTTTTGATTCCAGATCAAAAGGAGGAGGATAGGTGGTTTAGGGCTGGCGCTCAGAGTTGCATGGCTAACTTATCTGTGCCATTAAAGCAGGCATCACACTGACTGCTTGTAAGCAGAGAAAGATCTGAAACACATGAGGGAGGGACGGGAGACAAGGAGGAAAAGCAACGCCAACACCGTACTGGGAAGTTGTGCTGTCTAGAGTCCTGCAGAAGAGTGTTTAAATATTTGTCTTTCTTCTTTAAAAAAGCCTGGGTGCAAAGTCCTCCTGCTGTTCTCAGTCTGGAAAGTCTCACTCCAAATCCAGATCTAAGGTTTTCTCTGCTCGTAGGAAGCCCTCGTTGCTGTGCCGGGACACCGTCTGGATCTGCAGAGCCAGTGTAACACCAAGTGGTCATGGAAAATATTATCCCAGTGGAGTAGCCATGGCCACGTTGGTTTAAAAATGCCTAATGCCAGCCTGCTTTTACTTTCCTTTCACATTTTCTATATTTGTGTATGTTTGTGTACTTATATGCAAGTGTAACCATTTCTATGTAGGTACTACAATGTCTCTAACAGAGAAGTTTTGTCATCCAGATCATGCTGCTGCAGTTAAAACAGTGCCGTTTTCTCCTTCCACAGACCTAAACACAATCCTGTAAGATGTCAAGCCCTGTCAGTTCCTTCTGGCTTCAAGGGAACCTCAAAGCTTCTTTTCTGAGGGTCTCAGCAATTCTCTCTGCACCCCAAAGGAGAACTGGGCCCCAGGTTAATAAAAAATAGGGCAGCCTTATCCAATCAGCTGTCTGAGAGGGTGCCTGGCATTTTGAGGAAGAGCGACAGAGAAAATTCAAGTTACCAAGGCAGTGGGAAACCTCAACATAGTGAAGAAAGACGTAAAAAATACGTGCTGTATCCACACAGCTGCTCTGAGACAAACTCACTGCATGCCTTGCCTTGGTTTCCCTCAGGAAAAAGCTTCCTTTAAACCTGCTCTCTCTAAAGTGTGAGTGGGTATCTGGTTTGTGTTGCATTGAAGTCAAATAGATTGGTTTTTCTGCTGCCTGCGCTGGAGCTTCCATGGAAATGAATTGTGCAGTGAGATCCCAGCCCAGCCCATACATGCTTGGAAGGGAGAAAGAGAACTCTGACTCTTTCCCCTCTTTCTTTCTCCCACCAGACTGGGCCAAATCTCAGTCCCATTTATATCACAGTAATCCCAGAAGAAATTCACGAGAATCAGTTCCTCTAGATTTACATGGATATAACCAAAAGGAGAATTCACCACCGTGTCTTCATTGATGGCTCATAAGGAAGGAAAATACTAAGGCCTCCTTTATCTTGACAGCACAAGATGGCTCAATAAATGTAAAGCACGTGTTACATAACAGTAGAATAATCTATGGTATTGAGGGCTCACAGATTCTGAAAATTTTTTCCACTTGTAATGGGGGGGGGCAGGAATTAAATAAGGAGAAAAATATATATTGAATAAAGTGCTTGTTGCAGAATATTCTTTTTAAATACAGAACTGTGAAACCTAAAGTAGGGCAATACCCTCCCTTTCAACAATACTTTGACTTCCTACAGTCAGCAGATGCAATATGCATAGGATTCAGAAAGATCCCATTAAAATTCATTAAACCGTGTTTCCAGCTATTTAGTAAATTTTGAAGAAAAGAAACCTATTGCCTCTTCTGCTCCATACGATGGCCTCTTTGAATGCAATTAACCCTTCATTCATGGGTCCTTCTATCCAACTAATCTCCCACCCCGTGCCTTCCGATGCATTTTTAATACCGCAGCTAATACCGCCACCTAAAATCCTCCAGCAGACACCATGCAGTAGAGCTCTGTGCACAGGCAAGGAACTGTAAATCTCCATAAACAGTGCTTGGATGAACAGCAAATTCAGATAAGTGATGTGTTCTTTTTCATGGCTTCCAGTTCCAAATGTGGGATGCTCTTTATCCTTCAAGGTAGATTTTTATCCAGGAGTTGTCGTGGTTTTATACCTGCCCAAGGGATTTAGCCACTGGGTTCGGAGAAGCTGGGTGAGAAGGAGTGTGAAAAGGTGCAAGGGAGCATAAATAAATAGTGAAACAATAGAGAGAGACCTAGTAGTACATATGCAAATAAACATTCAAAATTAAAAAAAAAAAAGGAAAAAAATAGAAGAGAAAAAAGGATCCAGAAAAATCAGAAGATGTTACATGAAGTGTCAGATTTATCTGTCTGAAGTGTAAAACTCTGTTTTCTTTATTACATGGTTGACAGAGACTCAGGACCCAATCTGGTCTCATCCTGAGTTTGATAAACTGTGACCAATTTCAGATTGGAGCTCCTATTTACGGAGGTGCTAAGTGGAGAGGGGGATTATATCATGCAAAACAGAAGCAACCAAAAATATTCCTATTCCCCCCATCCTCTTTTCCCATCTGATAAATGAGCTGGTTTGTCAAAACAGGGAGTGGAACTGGAGGGGCCAGGGAAAAGGATTTGCTATAAAAAAAGAAAACAGAAGATGAGAACTGAAAATATTCTGTGTTTCTGTTTGCTCGAAGCAAATCCCATTCCCAAGCCAAATCTAATCAGAATCTGTCCATGAAGAAAGAATTCAGAAAGGAAATATTTTGAAATATAGAGGTGGTCTCAGCCTGATCCACCCTGCAAGGTGTTCAAGGTACACCGTGTTTCTTTCATTATTTCACTGTTCTGTCACAGCTATGAAGGAGTGTTATTTCTGAGTCACAGAATTATGCTTTTCACTTGGCTTCTGTAACACCCCTACGCTTAATTATTTCATCTGAACTACAGATTTCCACAGATCCAGCAAAGCGTTTAAGCACCTGCTCAACTTTAAGAACCTATTGCGTTCTGGGAGGCTTTCCACAATGTGAATTAAGCGCACTCTTTGCTGGATGGACAGCTCTATACCGTAACTACATTACATCTGGAAGAGAGCCATACTCTTTCCCAAAGGGTTCGCTGCTGTTCAGTATATCAGGCTAAAATTTTTCCATAAATGTATCTGCCTTTTTTAATCGAAGTTTTTGTCATATCTAATCGAACCTTCGCACGGTGGTTGTGATGAGTCTTGGACAACTTGGAAAGGACTGATCCTGGCACTTCAGAACGGGACAGAAGCGTTACAGTTTGTGTATCGGATGCGAATATCACCCTAAGCCACTGGGAAGCCAGTCTGAAATCTGCCTGCTTAACAGAGAGGCACTGCCACTGCCTTGCTCTGCCAAATCAGGGTATTTTAAAGAGAAAGCAGAGCGATTCTGTTTAAAATTCACAATACATCTGCACAGAGGATGAGAATTTCAAAGTACGGCACAAGTCTTACTTTATGGGGAGGTATTATTCTCATTGTTCTTCCCGAGCTGGAAAGGGAGGAGAAAAAAACCTATAGGAGCTCAACTCTGCAAAAATTTGTGGACCTGAGTGGCAGGCTAAGAGCTATACAGCAAGCTGTGGAAAAATATCAGCAATCAAAAGCCAAAAATCTGGTCTCTGAGCTTCTTGTTCAGAGACATGCGATGTCCCCATCCTCCTACCCAAGAAAGAGTGGCAAGTGTGCACTAAAAATTTAGAGGTTAAATGCCCTTGTAGGGGGATACATTGACTACCTCACAGTCCACTGGCACTGGGCATGTTGCCTCCAGTGCCATGGAAAGGTGTGTACAATTAACAGCAAAGTTCAGTTGCTGCGAGAAGATGTGTATGGATTCATCCGCTTTAATTGTTTCCATGATTTAAGCATTAGGCACCAGGAAATTAATCTGGGCAATAGTCAAGACAATCTGCAGAAAGCTGGGTCCAATGTTGCTAAAACAAGCTGGCTGAAATGAAAAAGTGCAGCTGTGACTCTCTTCCTGATACCAATACACAAACACACGCACGCACACAAAACCTGGCTCTTATTCTTATTATTTATGGACACAGATGAAAAGCCAAAGGGGGCATGGTAATGCACACAGATGCTGATTAGCTGGAGATTATATTGATGATGTAATAAAAATTCACTTTGTCTCTTAAGCTGCACCAGGACAATCAAAGAGAGATTAGATAAAAATCAGAGAGAGTGAATAATAGAAGGGAGAGGTAACATTGTAAACCATAACTCCCTGCAAAATGTTCTACCTTTGACTGTCCTCGGTCAGAATAAATAAGAGCTGGAGGGTGTAAATATGGCCCAAATGTACAGAAGAAGGAGGCAGATGTGGCTTTGTAAGTGTATTATTTATCAATAAGCAGCCAGATACGCACATTTACCTGAACAGGTTTGCAAATACACACATACACATATCTACATGCACGTACCTTTCTAACTCTATTGAAGACATGATGAGAGTGAGTGCAAGACAGAAAACATTGTGTTTGGAGAGGGACAGGTGGACAGAGAAATGGATGGGGTGAACAGTTAACAGCATACAGGAAATGATCTGAGTGAGAAAGATATAAACTTGTGGGGAAAAATCAACTCAGTCTCTATTTGACAGGGTAAAAAACATGCATTCGAAGACCCACATGCACATCTATTTATCCAGACATACACCCATGTGGATCCCTGAATGAAAAAAGAATCCCTCCAGCCGCAAAAGGTCTCCATCAGAGAGAGACAGGAGAAAACTTTCCTCTCTCAGAGTGCTTGCTTGAAAAGGAACAGAACTCCTGCATGTCTAACGTTGGTTTAATTTTACTGACCATGTTTAATATTTGATTAAACCTTTGGCGTAGCTGACTATCCTGATCTGAATAGATGATCCGACGCTTTCCCTGGTAGTAAAGCCAAGCATAAGTAATAGCTGTCCTCTGACTACTGCTGCCTTATGCGTACGAGTCAGATTTTGCTGTGTCTGAAAACCTGCTATCTGCTTATGGATTCTTTTCTGCTGCTCAGTATTTTCAGCAATACTTTATGAAATGAAACAAACAAACAAACAAACAACAAAAAAAATCCCACCAAAATGCTTCTCCCAGCCATGGAAGGGGCTGCAATTTATTCACAGCTGCGGGAAAAAGCCCTTCCTTCCAAAGTCTTCCCCGGCTTAAGCATTTTACCTGTTCTCCTTGTTGTACTTTTTGCCTGTGGTTTGCATTATTACTTGCTAAATACATTAGAAAATGCTCATCAGCTTGCTCGGCAGCTTGGGGATGTTTGTGTGGTTGCCCACACACATACGCACACACACATACACGCAGCAATTTTATAAATAAATCACAGTCACAGGGGTGAGGAGAGGGCATGTGGTGCTTTGTAAGGGAGCAGAACAGCAAAAAAGGAAGGACATCTCCAGGATCGGAAAACAGAGGCTGTCAGAGTTTCTCTGCACCTCTCGATGCCTGTGAGATGGCCACCGCCGCTGATCACAGAAAGTGAGAGACAGGGACACCAACCCAGGGTGCTTTTTCCCCTTTCACCTAGGTGAGGAGAAGTCTAATCCCTCAACACAGACAAAAACCAGGCCTAAATTACCAGCCTACATGCTTTACACCTCAAATGAGACAAGCCTTGCTGGGAGAGGTAATATCTTTTATTAGACCAAGTGATACAGTTGGAAAAAAATAGACAAGCTCTCAGGCACACAGGGAAGCCGGTCTTTTTTTTCCCAGCTATATCAGCTGGACTAATAAAAGATATTACCTCTCCTTACAAATGTGGTCTCATTTATAACCTTAGACCATCACCGCTAAAGCTACAGCATGACTTCTGCCTTAAATACACACAAAGCTCTTTGCAAAGCTGGATATCATAAATTCCTCTTTACACATAGCAAACTAAGGAAGAACAAGGTCTAGGAATGGGATCAGGTAGGATACGGAAGGTTAGTAAGAGGACTGGGCTAGAAATAGGCTCCTAATCCCTTCCTACCTACCTCTGAATGAAGAAGACTCTGATGCAACACCATACCAAATGCTTATTTTGCCTTCTTGCATTAATTTGGGGTTGCTAGAGAGGGGTTCTGGAAGTGAAGGGTAGTTATGTTTCAAAACAGCAGGGAAAAATATTTTTGCAAGAAGCTGAAGTGTAGTCCCAGAATGGAATGCTAGGGATAATTAAGAATAAGACCACAGTTTTAAGAATTCAAAGAGAAATGCATGCAGGATCTTTGTTCAGGTGTGAGAAACCAGCTGCCGATTTAATGAAACAAGAAAAGTTAAAAAATAAAAAGGTGCAATTGCCTTGGTGAAAATACAGGATTACAGCATTATTTCTTTTTTTTCTTAATCTTCGAAAGAGGACATTGAGCTTTGAACCTCAAAAGGAAAAAAATCCAAACAGCTTTTTCTGTCTACTCTCTCAGTAGTTTATGTACAGAAAAGCGTCTGTTTGTGTATCTGTGTTTGTGCCTACCCGCCCTGTGAGCGCGGGTCTTTCTGCTACTACCCATGGCTGTTTTGCTTTCTGAAAATATGGACAGCATGGCTTCCATTTCCCAAAACTTGCTAGGGAAGGAGATGAGAAAGGAGAGGAGAGAAGGCTAGCATAGTCTGCGAGAATCCAAGTGGTGACTCGTGGCATGAACCGGTGAGGTGTTTTTCGGCACAAGGGCAGAATGTCGGTGCAGAGCTGAAACAAGGGAAGAGGAGTGTGAACAGCAATGGTGAGAGCTGGGGAAACAGATCTGTAGCTTAGCTATGGAAAATAAACAGCTCATGAGCACGGTAAGCAGACAAGTGGGAACGGGCAATGAGCCTGGAGCGGCACCTGGGGAAGGGACCTGATCCTGAAATGGATCTAAGCCCATGGTCCATACACCCACACCTGTACCTGCAACCAGGCAAGGAAGACTGGGAAGCCAGGATGAAGAGCTGGTCTTGGATGCAAGCCCAGCCAGTGAAAGCCTGGGTGCTGCACTTGAAGAGCAAATGCAGAGGCCAAGGATAGAGACCGAGCTGGGGAAGTGAGTTGCTCGCCCAGCAGTCGGACCTGTATCTTTTGTCACAGCAGGGTCGTCTGGTTTGCTGGTGGCTCAGCTATTTCTTCCTGAATTAAGAAGCTGCTGCCAGAAGTCCTGTCCCTGGATCGGTGCAGAGGAAAAGACAGGGGAATGACACACCTATTGTGCAACTCCTTTTATGAATAAACTCGTGAAATCTAATTCTACCATCACCTTTCTGGCCTTTTTCAATGAGCCGGTCAGTAACAAACGATCATTTAACCGCACAAAGCAGCCGTTATATGGGAGAACAGATTGAGGCTAATACAACACACGTTCCCCTCCAAACAAGAACCCAACATTCCTTCTTCAATTTTTTTTTTTCCCCATCTGCAAACACTGCCAGTAAAGCTGAGTAAATATATAAATAATTAAACAAACAAATACTTTCTCTGCTGCCCCCAGGCCTTTGAAACTGAGACTTAGTTGGATTTCAGGCAATCAAACAGCATCGCGTTCACGCACTCACACTGCACGCACGCTTCCTCTCCACCTTTGACAGAATATCATTGACTTGAGTGCACTGTGATGATTTCAAATAGACTAGGGGTTAGATAATCGACTCTACACACACGCATAACTGCATGCACACTCCAGCTCCTTCATTTATTTCATAAAAGACATGAGCAGAGATGGGATGGGAGCACCAAAAAAGACCCCAAACAAACAAAAGAATCCCACGTACATTGCTATTGATGAACGAACTAAAACTACAACTGAAATAATTAAAATAAAACAAACCAAGAAGCCTGATTCATTTGTTTGTCAGATCTTTCCTATAGGAGACCACCTGAAACCCTCCTCTCTGATGAAAATATTACTAAATTAAATTTTTTGTGGCTGGATAACTAAGGGCACTGGGATGTTGTTTGTCCCCCACAACCTACACCTTGGGTATCAGCAATGAAAACTCCCTTCTGGATTACCTTGCTCTGCCAAAGTCAGGGATATTCACATCCCTGTTTAAGGATTCACATAGTGTCTGTCTGTTGTTTGTGAGGCTGGGTCAGAGTCTAACTATTGACTTCAGAGAGTGTTGGGTCGGTGCTCGGCAAATGGGCGACGACTGCCAATTCCATCTGCCTGTACTGAGGGCAGGAGTACACTTGTCTAGAGGGAACTCGCTCTTTTTACTGACCCGGTGAAGGCAGATACCTTCAGCTTGATCCAAACTGTGTTGCAAACAATAGGTTTGGATCAGGTCCTTAAAGAAGAAAGGTGGGATGCAGCCCTTCATCAAATCCTTGCTTTGCAGCTCCCTCAGTTGCCATAACAATGAAGAGTATGTATGTGATTCACTAAAAGAAGGAAAAAAAAATATAAATCAAGATCCTGAATCAGTGAATGATGACATTCCTGTAGACAGAGAAATTACAAAGGCTGAATCCTACTCACACAAAGAAAACTGGCAAAATTGCCATTGACCCCTTCTTAGCAAAGCAGGGACAAATATGCATTTACAAGTGAAATGAGCAAAGCTAATTTTCCATGCCCCCACTGAGTGTTTTTTGAAAGCATGTTTTCCGGATCTACACTGAAAGGGGCTCTGATGTAATACATTTACCATCAGAGATACACCAAAACCTTTACACAGAAAAAAGTAAATGTCAAATTTACGCCATTACCTTCTCCCTCATAAAAAAAAAAAAAAAAGAATTAAAAAAATAAAAATTCCAGCTGGCCTAATATTGCAGTTGGGGAAATGAAAGATCAATAGCTCACTAGAGCCAATGGGAATCTTTCCATTGATTCAACAGGTTTCAGTTCAGGCCTGAAGGCACTGAGCTTAAGTGACTCCATCAGAGAGTGTTGGTGAGTAATTATCCACGCTGTGATTAGAACCTAGGCGTCCTCACCGCCCGCCCTCACCCACCAGATAATGCCCTTCCTTTGAATGAAGCTGCAGGCACAGGCAGCAATTTAAACGGAGCAGCTCTGAGGTGTATTAGCCATTACAAATAATTCAGAAGGAACGGCAATGTTTCTTGTTTATTTATTTGTTTGTTTAATTTGTTATTAACTTTTCCAAATCCCTAGCAGAATGCAGAAACCAACACCACTCTAGCACCCTTGTCTCCTGTGAGATCTTTAGGTGCATTTTCTCCCAGTGTTCCTACGGGTTGACTCACTTCTTTTTTTTTTCTTTCTCTGTCAATGACTAAACTTGGAGTTAAATAATTTCTAAGATACTCTTTTTTTTTTTTTTTGGTATCAAAATTGGCTGTATCCTCTCTTGCAAACAAAAATGAAGCAATGGTATGCTTTTAAAGGCTTTGCCAAAGGATTTTTGTTGGTTGTCTTGCCCATTCCTCACTTCCACTCCTACTTTTCTCATTTATTGTCAGTATCTTGAATGAGATTTCTTTTTCTAAAAAGAAAAAAAAATCCATATAAATAATAATAAAAAGAAGATAGGAAGAAGGAAAGCAAAGTAAAAAAATTACCAAGCTCCCTCTGAATGCACAAAACAGAACAAATCCCACAGAATAGTATAATTGAATAACAATATATCTTTATAAAAGAGGGTGAAAAATTGCATCCTCATCCATGTATTATTGAAGATGGAATACGATCAAATAAATCACGTTTAAAAGCAATTAAATGCTCACAAAAGAAAAACACTTGCCCTGTAAACTGAAAAAAAAAAAGGCTTAATGAAATGGCAAACCTTCTTGAAACCACCATACGGACACTGGAACGAGAGGGTTGAAGCTGAATGGTATGGCAGAAGGAGTGAACTAGCTTACCTAGATAAGGCAGCCTATTGTTGCAGAGGGAGTAGTTAAGAAATTCGGATGGAGCCAGATCTGTGTGTCTGGGTTTAGGTGAGTAACCACCTTAAGTCAGTCACATCGCGTGTTATCGGCCGCTCCTGCTTCAACCAGCAGCATCTCGCAGAACTGCCCGTAACTTCGGGCCCAATCCAAACACTGCTGCAGGCACGGTAGAGTTTTTCTGGACTTCAGCAGGCTTTGGGGCAGGTGTGTGGCTGCTTTACAAAGTCCTTTCTTGTCAATTAGAGATTTTGCACAGTGCAAACCATACGTTATTTCCACCATGTTTTCCCCCCGATCCCTTAAATGCTGATAAAGATGTGGGCAAAAAAAACCCCAAAACAACTTTCATTGAAATTCTATGTTGCAAAAGAGCTCTCTAGGATTAATCCTATTTTGATGAGGGCTGAAGCTGTTGACTAAAATGCTCCTCGCTGCAAGAAGTTTCTCAGGCCCCTGGCTTTTGTGCACCTGCTGGGCCAAGACCCAATCATAGAGAAAAACAAATCTTGTTTCTGTCTGCTATAGGTGAAATAACAGGCAAGAAACAGAGCATAGGCAAGAAAACTGAATTTTCTCTATGTTAACTTTCAGAGAGGTGCAAACCAATTCAATCTGCTCGGCAAAGGTATCTCACTCTCCCCCTGCTTCCATGCACTATTTCAAAGAAACGTGTCTTTACCTTATTATATTATTAGAATCAATCAATATTATTAATATTACATGTGGGCAATTCTGTAAATTCTTCATAGTTCTCCTCCCCGCCCGTTAACAGCAGGTACATTATACAGTCTCTGGTTAGATTGGTCAACTAGGCTATCGATAGTCTTAATAAGCAATACCTATATTGTGACCTTTGCTCACAGAACTGAATCTCTTCTATAGGGCTGTCAGATTCCTTAAAGAAGTATTGATAAGCTCATTACTGTATTGCTACATATAATTTTAGGTGTGATTTTCACTCACCCTGAAGCATCTAGTAACCTAATACTTTCTTTTCCCTCCTAAAGCATTGGCCCTTTTACAATTGATCAAATAGTGAATTAGAGCATTATAGAGAGGAAACATAATCAGGGGATTTCTACAAGCGCACTGTGATATATCTTTTGATCTTCTGACAACCTTCATCCCTCTCGATCCTAGGAAGGAAGCGCTGTTTTATAGGGATATTATTAGGCTGATGCTTCTTTATACATCTACCTGCAAGAAGCTACCGAGTCCGACAAAGATATTTGTGTGCGTTTGCAGTGAGTGATGCATATTATGTGATGCGAATCTATCCTTAGGGACTGGAAAGGAGAGGAACTGTGTGCAAATGTAAGTCTGCCCTTTCGGTACATGCATGCATACACAGTCCCTGTGTAGTATATACACAGGCATTTGAATTAGAAACAGGCCAAATATGCAGTCAGATCTCATCAGACCAACTCTGTCTGCAAAGCTCCGTTTTTATTCTGTTTGAAGAAGCTTCATGTCCAGAGTTATCTGCCCTGGTGCACTGGGAAGGCAGCCTGGTAGCCTCTAAAATATTTTGGAGACTCAGACACAATGTACAAATAAACCAGAGATGAATTAATTGTGACTGTATCATTAAAATAGGATAATGGGGAAATGGTTACATATCATACTAAACTCTGCATATAATTCCAGGAATACCCTGTTAAGTCACCTGCCACTTTCACGTAAGAGTATGCACTCTGTACTGTCTTTCAGAAAGGAATTATTTAGAGATCTATATTATCCTGTCTGTACCGAATGTATGTCTTCATTAACATGCACATAAAATAAGTGGTTGCATGTGTGTGATATACAAACACGTCAGGCACGCTTCTGTCTCACTGCATAAGCAGCTTTCATACAAAAGTTCATTCTCAGCTACACTTTTTGTGTATTTTTTTTAAGGTTCTAATGTTCTTTTTATGTTTTCTAGGTTTAAATAATGAAATTAAAAACCTCAGCCACGTAAAGGGGTAAGAACAGTCTGCACCGCAAACTGAGTCTGCACTACACCTTGGTCTACGAAACCAACTTTCTGTTGGCAAAATACTTTGAAAGACCTTACAGTGAAGGTCCCCATCACCACAACCATATGTCCCTGGAGGCATCAAAATTGCCAACAAAGTCATCTATTAAATAGTTAATGTTAAACAATGACTTTCCGTGTTCAAAAAAGGAGGGAGAAATAAACAGATAAGGGTGAGGTAGATCGAAATCTGCATGCCTCATTGGCTGAGCTGTCGGATATTTCTAATGCGTCTGAAGGGTTTGTTACTAAGAACCTGTTAAGTATCTTTAAACCTTTGATCTGTAGCCAGTCTTAACAAAGGTGACAATTAATTACAGGAGAGTGAATTGCAATAAAGTTACATCGTGGTCAGTTTATATATACTGTCCAAAGCTGGTTCACAGAAGTCACTGTCAATTAAAGTCTTCTTGGAGTCCAGTTCATTATCAATTTTTCCCCCTTGCCTTGATCAATATTTTTGGCTGGTTCTGCTTGACAAACTTAACACAATGTCTATATCTATATGTCTTGCCATTCATTTACATGGAATAGATGGCCGTATATGATTTATTTTTAGCTACTACGTATGGTCAGGCACTTTATTTGAGAGGTTTAGAGCTCTCATCCATCTTTATTTTAAGGAGTGACAATAATAAGCCCTCTCTTCCTTCAAGGGGATGTCAGTTGGATATAATGAATGCACATTAAAAGCTGCATTCACCTGTATGTGCATTCAGGATGTGGCTCACAGTGACAAAAGCAAACAAATGCAGTCTCTGTGGTGACATCCTGACTCCAGACCATACCAAGAGATGCAGCACAGACAAAGTGACGCAGTAGATCCTGAGATCCCCAAAATGCGACGATGGATCTCCGGGAGGTAGAGGGAAGGAGACACCCTTGTAACATATACCCCAGCTCTGTAAGCGGAGCAATGGTGGAAGAAAACCATCACTTTTTACTCACCACGGTTAATATTTTTCCCTTTTTCTGCAGCAGATTTTAATGCATAAGGGTCAGTTCACCATCACAAATGCCAGCAACAGTCATACAAGCATCGGTGGAACATTTAAGTGAGTGAGAAATGTGTTAGAGTTCAGGCTTTTGTCAGTTTCTCAGATTTGTTTTAGTTTTAGTTTCACTTACTGAAGTAAAGCTAAGTTAAGTCTCAAGCCAGCAAGCGCAGAAATTAGTAGCATTAGCTGCAAGTGTTGAGGTTTGCTATGTAAACCCATAATCCAGAATTTTAAAGGGAATGTGAAACACTGAGTAAGTCCAAATCTGCAGCAGGATTTCCAAACGTGAAGCCACTGAAGTGATGGCAGAAATCTCACCGCATTCTGCCCAGCAAACAGGTAACAGGCCTTTGCTCCCGAAGTAAAGGTGACGCAGGGATTAACAAAGCACCAGCTCTTTGTTAAAGTCAGGATCCAACTAAGTTTTCTTAACACCTCACCTGCTTAGTGCAAACTCTTAAGGGGCTGGAACCACACAGTACTTGACGGACAGCTCACATTGAGCTCTGCAGCCCCCTGCTTTTTTGGAATATTATTTTGAGGCTATAGCCAACACCTACTCGGGTCTTTGGGCTTCTGATGCTTTCTCTCTACTTTAAATGCAGGTAAGCGGTCCAACAGCCTGGATCATCTCCCCCACTTTTTCTCCCTTGGAACCATTACTGCCTGTCGCATAAACCCGCCTCGGTTCACACTTGATTGACGGGAGGGACAGTAACAGCTCCTTTAGTGTCGTTATGGTCTGTCGGGTCAGTGCGGCTGGTATGCATGCGCACAGGGTATGCACGATAAAAAAACACCCTGATGTCTTGCTGAAAGATGTGGCTGCATACTTCCCAGCTCTTAGGGCTGGAGGAGACCCTCCTTGGTCACTCAACCCCGTTCCGTCCCTTGCTCTTGAGCGCCATGAACAGAGAGTTCTCTGCCTGCCCTCCCTGACTGGTACAATGCGTTTTTTGGTTGAGCACAAGACACTTCCCGCAATCTTGCTCACTCTTTACCCAGATAAAATTTCCAGGTAGTTTCTGACAATCTCCTTCAAAAGACTGTTCTATCAGCTTCCTGGCTTTTATTATGCTATGCAATTTGAATCCTCTGCTAAAGAAAGCCCTGTCGGTGGCACTGGCCACTAGCCGATGCGGGATACATGACCAGATGAACCACGCTTTTCATGCAAGGTGACAAGGATCCTCAATTTTTCCCTCTACTTCAGTGCTGAAATTTCCAATCTTTTCTGGCTCAATACAGATAAAAATAGCATAAAACTAAACCAAAAAACCATAAAACTGACCAAAACTAAACCCTGTTCCTACTGGTTTTTTGCAGAAATTAGTGAGTTTCTGATTCACCCCTTAATTAAAACCTTTGTAGGGACAAGTAAATACTATGAAATTTGGTTGTTGCTGCTAATTAGTTTTTTTTCTTTAAGAAAATAGAAAGTACCCTTTTTTATTTCGTAAAATGCCCAAAAGCACCAGTATATATAGATATTGAGGGACAGAAGCAATCGTAACCTGTTAAAGTGTAGGAGATATAAGTCTAACCTGGAAAAACGTAAGAGAAAAAACAAAAGCTGTGGATGCACAAACTTTAATTTCTTTCTTTTTTCTGCATTAATGTAACTTTTAAACAAATCCATCTTATAAGGATGATTAGTTCATTTGGTAGTGGGACTAGCTGAGGAACAGCTTTCAGTGCAAAACTTGACAGGCAAGCAAGAGATCCCAGAAAATTGGAGTTTGTATTGGAAATGCTGACACAACCGTAACAACAGCATCATAACTGGCTGCAGCTGCTTTTAGAAACCAGAATCCATGCCCAGACCCCTGAAAAAAAAAGAGTTAACATATACCCTTCTAATTTATGAAGCAATCTGGGCTATCTGTTTAACATTATCAGAACACATAGACGCTCATCTGTACAGGATATTTTAATGTACAGGGGGTTGCTTTTTTCCTCTCTTCCATCAAGATATCCAATTGCATTGTGATTGTTTTAAGGGGTTGTTCTTTAGACCTAAGGCATAAAGTCTCCTCTGTTTTATTCCAGTTTATTTGCGCATTTACCTCCCTAAAACTTGTTTGGTTTACTACCATACTAAATGCTGTATGTGTTGCTTTCAGCCAGGCAAGTCTTATGTTTCAATTATGGAGGAGTTTATTCAGCACCTGTATTGCGTTGTGCTTCTTTTCAACTAAATTTCCATTTCCCAAAGGCTATACACATGAATGTGTATACATCTCTTTTTCTGTGTGTGTACACACACACAAACCTATACATTTCTACATATAAACAAATACATCATCTTAACTGAATGCTCATTTTCATTGCACCTTTGAAATTCTGACATATCCACAACCTTCATAATCACCCTTAATCTTACTAAGGTTTTAATTTTTCTATCATCTATCTTTGTAATCAAACAGAACAGAATATAATGAGTGGGAGCCTTGTTTTTCTACCCAAGAGGTGTCTTAAATTTCAAAATTATTTATACTTTTAAGAAGGCAAAGCTGTGAAAGAACTAAACTATTCTCTTCATACTGCATTTTTCTATCTGCATTGAATGCTTACAGAGTGAGGTTCGGGTCAGGTAGGAAAAACACCCTAATCATGGGACTGCAGCGGTGGATTTCAAGGAGTTTTTGGGGGGTTTGTGCTTTTTCCGCCCCTAAATAAGTGTTGAAAGAGTGTTGTTGGTCTCAAGTCTATGCAAGACTTCTGCTTTCCCAGTGCACACTATCTCCACACTTTTAGTGCATTCACCCGCATGTGTTTCAGTAAATCTCAGTTAAGTGTGGAATGCTGATTTCTTCTGACTTCCTAAATAGAATATTATGGAGACCTGTGTGTTTTAAATTAAAACATTTCCCGGGCCTTGGATACAAGCAAGCTTCAGTAGAAAAGACTGTTTAAACCTATGGGTACAATCCTATATTTAGATTACATTAATTCATAAATATTATACTAAATACCACTTAAATTGGCCTTAAATGACTTCAAAGATAATGCATTATAATATGGCTGTCCTGAGAGCACTAACCTTTATATCTCCCAGTAACTCAGCCTTTAAGCATACTCCACTGCTAGATAAGACGGGGGGAAGTTATGAATGAACGTCTCGCTAAATTGTTAAAGTGTGATTAGTTAACTCCGTGCATGTGTATGCGTGTATGTGTGAGTGCGTGGGTGGGTCAGCTCAGCCCCGGTAGATTTCTACCCGTGGATCTCAGCACACAGCCTCTTCCCAACCCTACAGCAAAGTACCAGAGCAGGAGCCTGTTCCTGCCCCGTGTGGAGAGAAGCGAGGATGGGGGAAATATGCAGCAGCTATGCTCGTGCCATGAAAGATTATTTTCTCGGGGATCTGGCAAGCCTTTCCCGCCTTCCCCCACATGCTGCTTCCCCCGTACCCTCTCTGTCTTTGCGTATCTGCAAGAGAATCATAATCCCCTGCCTCTTTCCTGGTATCTGTACTGGTATGAGCCAGAGCTGCTGGTGAGAGAACCTGGGACTTCACTCTCCTTTTGTGATAGTTTTTCTTGGAGGAGGGCATAGTAATGTACTTTATCTTTAGGTTCTTAATTTTCAATTTCCTCCAGCTATACAGGGGCACCGCAATAGGATATCTTCATAATATTTTCAAGAGTACACATCCTTTGATCTCGTTTCAATGGATTTACACCTGAAATTACACCGGTTGCTGTTTTTTTACTTTAAGCTAATTCCTGTCTCTTCCCTCCTCCCAGAACAATCCCACCTTCTCCCCCTCCACACCCAAGGTTTGCTCTCCGTACACTTAAATAAACTACAGCCTACCATTAACCCTTCAGGGTATGCCACTGCCACAGCCTCATCCCCTGAATTAGGAATGAAATCAACTGAGAGTGATGGATCAATTAATGTATAAGCATTATGCATCTCTTATGGAAAGCATCTTGGGGTTTTGTATTGCCAACCTACCCCTGTGAGCCAAGTTGGACTATCTTTATGCAATTCTTCACCTATGCCTGCAAAGCAAAGCCAAAATAAGGACATCTGAGTGAATACAATGCTTCACATGACTGCATTTAGAGAAGGGAAAAGAGAAAAAAATAGATTAAAAATGAAATAAAATGAATAAAATAGTAAAAAAAAAGCCAAACACAACCCTCATCCTTCAAAGCCCCATCACGCTTTTTGACTTAATAGTAATTAATCACTACTGGCAAGAAAGTAATTTTTTTCCAGGTAGCCAGAGGCACATTTTTATCAGGATTAGCTAATAAATCAGCGGCATCGCTAGAAAGGAGTTCAAACTCTTCTCGGATGTACTAAATAAAACCGATCCCTGAAATTCTGGCAACTCAGTGTCTACTGAAGCTTCGCTCAAACCCTAGCCTGTGAAATAACAATCATCATCATAAATTTTGTTTCCAAAGTCCAAAACTTATAGCAGGTTAAAAATGACTGTTTGTTTTGAGATGAACTCATGCAATTTGGTTTGATGAGGTGACAAGATTCCCCACCTTTTTTCCTAAGTTGCAGCTTTACAACAGAAATGAAATGAAGGGAAATGAAGTTAGTATCTTGCTTAATTCAGGGATATGTGTTAAACACATCCAAGCAAGATAAATGATCCCTCTCTCTCTCCTCTCTCTCTCTCCCTCTCTCTCTCTCTCTCTCCCTCTCTCTCTCTCTCTCCCCCTTCCTGAGTTTGTCTCTGTGAATACAAGCATACAGTAAAAGCAAAACTGAACTGAAAGCGGGAGAACTCAAATCTATGAAATAGAAATTAAAGTTAGCGCATAGATTGATTAATTTCAGGTTTAAGATAAAACATAACAAAAGCATAAAATCTCATCAACAAATCACAGTAACCTCAAAATACCAAAAAAATACTTTATCGAAGTGTTAGCTCAAAGATTTCCTCTACACTATGTTGAGTGATTCTCTTCAGTGTAGCTTTTATTGCTGTTATTTTTCTTTTACAGAAACCTTAGATAATTTTTTGCGAACACATGCACACACACACGAGCTCAGTGTCTACTCTCACTATTAGATGAAATCTCCCAGGACCTTTCCTTCCCTGCACTTCTTACTGTTGTTTTTATTGCTATTATTAATAATTATTGTAGTACGGATGTCATGTTTAAATGATGCCAATCAGACCTTGATGTAGCTTCTAGGAAACCAGTCTGAAAAGAAAGTAAGGTTCGAAAGAGCTCCACTGATCATTTTGAAAATGAGAAGGGTGTTTGAAGCGACCGGCAAGAAAGGATGGAAGAAATATCCTATAACTTAGACGGAGTCACTAGTCCCCGAGCCCTGAACATTTTCTCTAGCCTGTCTAAAACTGGCACTTTGCACTGTCAGGGTATATTTTCATTCGTGTTTCCTGAGAGTGGAAGCAAGGAGGGGAGTGAGTGGGAAGAGGGAAGAGATGCCTGCTAAACATGCCGTTAAGTTCAAGATTTACAACTCGCCAAGGCATCTGGAAAGCTGGGAAGCCAGTAATGCCATTACCGGTGACTGTCACTGCCAGGAGTCCACCAAGCTGGACTAGACACTGGTACTGAAGCTGTCCTGCAGAGGATACAACTTCCACTCTCCCTGTGGCCCCGTGCAAAACGCTTTCTCCTCCTGCACTAAATCTGGAGTCACACCCCAATCACCTCAAACCTGGTCCTTTTCTTTTCCCTTTTCTTTTTTAAAAATAAACACACACGTACACACACATATACAGAATCTGAGTTAATAAGGCGGTTCATATCGCTCCTGGTTCTCTCCTGCTCCTAAGCGGGGCTACCATGCAAATTACCTTCAACTTCCTCCCTGCGAGTCCTACTTTCCTACCCGAGGATCTGAGCATCTCTCCCCCGCTACACACACCCTCCCCCACCCCCAAAACGGAGCACCATCTAAACTGAGAGGCACCTCTGGAGAGCCTAAGCTGAGTAGGGAAATGAGCGGGCAGAGATGGAGCAAGTGAGGCATCGTATGAGGAGTACATCTCCACTACCTTTAGAGAAAACCTAAAAAGTTCCCGGCATGGACTTTGAGCACATTAAAGTAGTGCTTGGAATATGCCTGGTCAGGGACTTCTTCCCTCTGGAACTAAGCTGCCACCTGTCCCTTCTGTCTTGCCTTCTCCCACACATGCACACATATTGTGATTTTGTGCACACACCCCTGCCCCGCTTGAGATGGGCTTCTTTATTGTTGTTTATATCCCTGTTCCCGTGTTGAATAAAACCAAAATGAAATAGCCCTCCCGGAGCAACTCACTCTCCTCCACTTCTTGGTTTGTAGAGGACTACAAATAATAATTGTGACAGCAGCAAAAATAAAAATTGTCAAAAAAAAAAAAAAAAAAAAAAAAATAAAAAAAAGAAAAAAAAAAAAAAAAAAAGAAAAGAAAAGAAAAAGAAAGCCGCCGGTGCCAGATACAGAACAGTTGTAAAAATACGGGGTTGCCAGCAAACCCAGGGACAGACAGACGGACACACACACCCCTGTGCTGATGATGAGCGGCTCCCGAAGGTAAATACAGAGCACCCGCTCCCGCTTCAGCACCGCGGACAGCTGCCGCCGGCCCCGCGCCCGCGCCGCCGCTCGCCCGGCGCTCCCCGGGAGCTGCCTCTCACCCCTCAAAAAAGCGGGGAAAGAAATAAAAAATACTAATAAATAAGCCAAACGGAGCTGACTCCCTGCCCTGACTCTCGCTCTTCTCTTCCCAGGATGGGTCTATTATTTCTTTCCCTGCCCCCCCAGCCTGCCGCCTCCGCCCCCGGGCCAACCAAAAATGAAATAAAATGAAATGAAATCGAAAGGAAAGAGAGAGAGAAAGAGAGAGCCAGGGACGGAGAGGGAGCCTGCCTTTCTCTCCCGATCTCTCCCGGGAAAGTTCAGGAGGTAACTCACCTTTGTGCATGCCAGTGAACCTGTCCTTCAGCACCGTCAGTTCATAGATCTTCCCGAACTCCTCGAAGAGCGGTTTGAGGTCTTTCTCGTCCAGGTTACGGGGGATCTGCCCAATAAAGAGCTTAATGGCATCGTGGTCCTTCATTGGGATGGTGGATGGGTTTCCGGGACTATGGTTTAATCCGTTCATATGCCCGTTGGTGCTGGGGTTGCTGTGATTGCTACTCAGGCTGGTATTGTCTGGTTGTCCGTTTGCTAACGTGGCCATCTTTATATACATAGAGAAAATCTTCTTTCCTTTTTTTCCCCCTCTTCTTTTCTCTCTCCCTCCCTCTCTCTCCCTCTCTCTCTCCCTCTCTCTCGCTCTCTCGCTCCCTCTCCCTCTTTCACACACACACACACACACACTCACACACACACACACTCCTCCCTCTCTGTCTCTCTCTCTCTCTCTCTCTCTCTCTCTCTCTCTCTGGGTCTGATCTGATTTTTTTTTTACATTGAAGATCTGTGTCCTTTCCGTTTAAACAGGCTGGATCGGTTCAAATTCCCAGCCAGACTAGGGGGTGGGGTGTGAGTGTGTGGATGTGTGTGTGTACGGGGAAGGGAAGCTAGGGGTGGGGGATTGCTTTTGCCTCTACTCTGGCTAAACCCCCTCCTCCCATCCAACCACCCCCCTGTCTGTCTGCCCGGCAGAAGCTTAATGGTATCTTCCAACACAGCCCCTGGCTATAAATAGCACTAGGCGCATGGCTCTTTGAGAGACAGTCAATTTCTATTGTGCCAAGTGAGCAAAGGGGAACGGTTGCGTTTTTAGGACCAGTGATGATGATTTTTTTTTTCCTTTTCCTTTGCAAGCCCTCCGATCAATCGCTGTCGTTATAATTTCAGTGATCATCGGGAAATCTGCCTTTTTATTTGAGAGGGAAAAAAACCCAAACCCAAGGTGTTTGACTTCCTTCTGTTATGACGATGCCTCTTACTTATTATTTACTCTTATTATAATTTCGCAAATGATAATAAAAAGCAGTTCAGATACGGATGAACCCCCCGGCTCAGAGGTTGCTTTTGCTGTTGTTGTTGTGATTGTGATGTTACAAGCTCTCTTTACTAAATCTGTTCATGTTGCATCTGAAAAAAAAATGCATGCTCTTTAAGCTCTTTTTAAAAAATATATAAATTATGTTACTGATGATTACATCAAACTAGGAAAGCGCAAACTATATTATTCTAGCGCTTTGGAGAGAGATGAAAATATCGAAATGACTGTTGCTAATTTTCGTGCTGCCGATATTTATTTTATGTACAGTCAGTGCGGGCGTTATCTCCAATACGGGCTGTGTGTGTGCGTGTGTATGTGCGTGTGTATATCGGAAAGGGATTGATTAGGTAAGATTTTCTTGCCCGACTTTCAAGCCATCAGGATATTCTGTCTGCTCTGATGGAAACATAAATCGTATTTTGTAGTCATCAGTGATCGGGAGTTGCTTGTCCGAACAATGCTCTCTAGACAAAGTGTACTCTATGGTGGAGACGAAATCAGCTCTTCTTTCATAGCATCTGGGGGTGGGGAGGGCAGGGAGCCTCGGATTAAGGACACAACTCCCCCCTGTCCCCCAAATAATAACAACAGTACTCCGGACAGTAACAAAACAAGGCTCTGCGTGCGCTCAGAGCAATTTTTCCCTTGTTATTTTTCCTTCCCTTTCCCTTTTCTCCAGCTTCCCGTGCAAGCTGTGCGAGAATGAAGCTCGGAGAAACACCACCAGGCGAGCTCGAAGCAGCCCTGCGAGTTACCTGGCCTGAACCCCCGCTCCCCTCCGGGCCGGGCTGCAGCCGCTCGCCGCCCGGCCCTCCCCCCTTGCCCCGGGGGTGTCCGCAGCCCCCGCCG
>VZRV01002087.1:1125725-1158062 GCA_013398115.1 Falcunculus frontatus
TTTTTTTTTTTTTTTTTTAAGAACGCAAATGCCGTTTATTTTGGTTGTAGATGGCCATTTTTTACCTCCTCAGAAGAAATGTTACCTCAAATCAACACGGCTGGAAAAAGGCACCAAAACGAGCAGGCCAGGAGCAGATGGATGCAGAAGGACCAGCCACAGGTATACACACACCTCCTGTGAGAAAGGGCTTGCAGACCACGCTTTGGCTTTTAATGTGCCTTTCAAAGGGCTTGATTGATTGCTGTTAATCCTGTGAACAACTTCGGTGTTGTTAACAGGACTGGCCGCATTAGTAAAGGTACTTGCATGCATTAGTATGCTCCTCATCCCCATGACGTCAATAGACAGCTTTCCAATGACTTCCAGGAGGGCTGGATCAGGCCCTTGCTAGCAGCAAGTTTTTAATGAACACCGTGCGGTGCAGGCAAGGGGGACACAGCGATACATCAGTCCTGACTGTCTTCATCCTCCAGGAAACGAGCAAGTAAAGAAGAAAGGCAGGAATAGGCCGAAAGGTTGCTGGAGGGGGATTCTTCTGCTGAACTTCAAACCCCTGGACCCACAGCACACAAAACCATCAGTCGCTGCACGGTGTAAAAAGAACTGCAGGCAAGTTTTGCTCCGAATAAATAAGCAATATATGTGAATTTTATTTTTAAATAGATAAGCTCAGTAGCAGGCAAGTTTTGCTCCAAAGAAATAAAAATACGTGTGACTTTTGTTTTTAAATAGCAATTTCTCCTTCTTTAGCTCTAGTTAGCTATATCAGCTCATACATTCACAGATTTTCTGCTCTCTTTTTTTATTAATGTTTCTATTTCTATATGAAACATGATACTGTTAACAGCAAAGACATTCTGATCACAAATCACACACAGCTCACAGCTGCTGTTAAAGGGCCCAATCCTGCCAAGTCTTCTAACTCAGCTGGAATTGTTTACTTCAGCTTGTTAGTCTTTGCAGGGAGTGCTGACAGGTTCAGGGCATATTAGCTACGTAATCAAATGAAATAATCGAGAGCTGCATGTGGGCCTCTAATAACATCTAACAAAAGAAGAGGGACCATCATCCACTAAACTTTGGGTGAGAACCCAAGCATCAGGGCATGGGCCTGATCCTGATAAACCTTAATCTGCATTGTTGTTAATCACTCTGCCGTGGTCAGAGGGATTATTCATCTGAGGAAGGATTACCCATGTGAACATTTGCGAAATTGGTCCCTGAATTAATGCATAAGTCAGTGTGGATTGGTGGGTTTTTTTGGTTTTGTTTTGGTTTGGTTCTTTTCTCTGCCTTAGTTAGAATCAAGAAGGTTGATTGAGGAGAGAAATGAAAAATAATTTGTATCCAAAGAAGCTTAGCACAGGATTGTAGGCAAAAAAAGGTATCACTGTTATAAAAAAAAGAGAGTTTGTTTACGGAGGCATTATGTTATTAAAATAGCACTGGTGAGTTTGAGGCGGCAGAGGGAGGGCTGCAAAGAAACCCATGGTTAATAGAGGATAGAAAAGTGGAAGAGAGCGTGTATGTGTGTGTTTGCATGTATGTTTAGACACAGGATTTGTGCAGACACATATATGCACATCATTACGTTCCACACAATGGATTCTGCCATTTAAACAGAGCTCTCCCGAATTTTCCTATTGCCTGTGCTGTGCACGCCGTAAACATGTTGGATTAGTCCTTTGAAAAGAATATCAAGTTTATTATCTCTGCATCCCTTTTCATAATAGGTATGTCCCTGTACATAATGAGTAATGAAAGCAGGCAAGCCTGTGTTGTAGGGACAATAATGCTTCATGTTAATATGGTCCTTTTCATCATCAAATCATTGTGCAGTCATTAACAAATTAATGCTTACAGCGCCCCTGTGAGGAAGGGAGATTTCACTTTAATAGGATCGTGTAGCACCACCAATTACAAAAGTTGCCTCAGTCTAATAAAATCCTGTTCAGATTTGATAAACTGCTCGTGTTTGGGCTGAAACTCTAAGTTGGGCACCAGCATTCAGTTCAGATTCTTTAATTATTTCTCAAAAATTTTGTCTGGAGCTATTTGTCAGTCCCTGAGAACAACCCATAGGAGAACTGGGCTGGTTTGAATTGAGTAAAATGAGATGCTTTGTAAAGCTCTCCTGTCCCCATGCTTTACAGCATGATACTAAGAGCTGTCAGGAGGTGAAGCTTTTTCTCAAGTTTTTTTGCTATCTCTGGGAAAATCTGCCCCAAAGCGGCCAATTAAAAGCCTGGGGAAAATGGCAGTTCTCGGATGCTCACTAGAGATGCAGATTTCCAAAACCAGATTCCCCAGTGACTCGGCTCTCACCGGGTTTGCTACAGAAGACAAGAGTTATTCCTGTCATTGCAGCTCAGGGCCAGGACAGGCCAGGAAAAATTGGAGTCTGGATACCTGAGACAAAAGCAGGGAGTGTGTCTTCCCTTTGCTTTCAGGGGCTGACAGGGAGATCCAACAGTGAGACTAGAGCAGAAACTAAAAAGAAACAGCTGCGGGGAAATTCAGGTAGTTTGGAAAGACAAGGAGGTTGCAGTATGATTGGGTTGGATTCAGAAAAGACCCAAATGGGGAATAGATTGAGATTCAGATTCAAAGATAGTGTCTGTATCAGGAAATGAATGATCAGGTTCAGAGTATAAGTTTAAGAAAAGTATTAATTTCCCTAATTTCTCTAGCACAGTCTTAGACAGGTTTGGTCCTTACCAGCCTCCTGGGTACCTTCTGGGTGCAGCTTGGAGGTCATCACAGACCAGTGTGGTGTTTTCAATAGGCACTACAGACAAGGATAACGTGGGGGTTTTTTTATGGAAAAGAGCATTTAGCCATATGGATAGTTGGTGCCATGCCACTTGGACCCAGGGTTAAAGAATTCTCCAGTTATTTATTTGTATTGACCCAGTTAGCCACAGAGAGCTTTGGAGGAAAGGTTGTGCTGAGACACAGCAGTCTGCTTCTCAGTAGGAAGAATCTGGGAAAATTGAGAGAAATGGGAGAGGAGATAAATCTAAGGGCAGCCATCTGTGGTACAAAAACAGGGAAAAGAGATGGGTTAATATACGAAATGTGATGTAAGAAAACATCAGAAAATAAACTCCAGTAAAGCACAGAGGACCTGAGATCTCTGGGACTGGTAAACTCAGGGGTAAGGCACTGAAAGACTGAGGCAAGATAAAAGAGACAAATTGAGAAGAGCCAAAAAGTGAAATTGGATACAGGACTGGAACAGGGAAAGGGAATACAGAGTGAGAAGGGGTGGATCTGAGATGGGGATGACTTAAAAGAACAGGAGGTCTTGCCTGAAAGAATATTTGCCCCTAAGAGTCTACTCTCCTGTGTACTTGAAATGTGAGGCAGAGTCCCTCAGTCCCCTACAGTCAACAAACAGCACTACACATGCCATCTACTCCGTGAATGATCATGTAATTAAAGTCTGAATTAGAATGCATCTGTACAACAAAGGAAAATCCAGGTTGTGCAAGTAACCTCAATTCTGGGAGCTCTTAATATTTAAGTGCTTGTCTTTGCAACCAGAATAATTTTCTTTTAATTAGGGCTTGTGTGCAAGAAAAAAAAAAACAAAAACAAACCTCTTCCCTTTTTTTTTTTTTTTTGGATATCCAGTTTGGGATTTGGGGACTTTAACTCAATTTAACAAGGTTAAAGATGGATTTTAATCCAGCTTTTAGAGAGTGTTGTCCTCCCAGAGTTGTAGTCACAGTCAGTGTGTATTCTTGAAAATCAGGCCTAACTCTGAAAAAATACTTTAAGCAGCTAATTGATATTTGGGCACCCAGCTGCTTGCTGAACTTTAGAGAGAATGAAGTGTGGAGATTAGGTGTGTGACGTTAGTATCTCAAATCACTGGTGCCTTTTCACATGGACCTTTACAGCCTCAGGGGAAAAAAAATGGCAAAGTCAGAGCTCAGATTCAGAACACTCTGACATCCTGTGGCACGTTTTACTTCTGAAGCCATGCCCAGACTTGCTTTGAACGACACATGTTGTAGGCACAGTCTCAATGCTGTATTTGTTTGCATGAGTGAATACTTGTTTTATAAAACCCATCCCTGCTCCTATTTTATTCTCCAAGTGCCCAGAGGGAATGACAGTCAGGGTCCAGCATTAATGCTGCTGATTTCATGAACCTCATTCTAACGCGGATGCATGGCAGGTGACCAAGTGCTGACAATATGTGTGCGTGCGTGCGTGTGTCTCTGTGTGTGTGTGTTTTCTGGGGGGCTGTGAGCCCATGAAGGAGTGCATTCACACGTGCACATGTGTGGAAATACTGTAGACAGAGAAGGAGGGTACTCTACAGCCAAATGTACAAAAATACTCCTCATCAGTTTTCTGCTAGAATTTCATAGAGTCCTTAAAGATTTCTTTTCCTCTCTCTGCCAGTCTCTCTGCCTATTTCACTCCCTTTCTATCTGTTTGTCTACATATCTACAAATATATCAGTTGTTTGCTGTCTGATAGATGATATCTCTACATGCATTATTTGTTACTGGTGTTGCAAATATGCTCAGTTTCCTTAATGGTCAAATTTATAAATCCATCCTAGAATTTATGAATGTAATAAAATGTAGATCTGTTCTTATATCTTTTTAAACTCCTATTGATTATTTCTTTTTTGTCTGTTTCTGTCCAGAATAGTAAATCACCTGTACAGTGAGCTGTCTTTTGAAGGCCAGACATGCTGGTGAAGACAGTAAAGGAAATAAGCAGGATATTCAAACTGTCCATGGCTTCAACAGCAGTGGGAGAGAATACTCATGCTTCTAGTTAACTGTGGGGCCAAGCCCACCTTAATAAGCTTGTGGAACAAATACCAGAGGTCTTCTGTCTGCACACTCAAGTGTGCATTCTCTAGGAAAGTGTAGGGTCTTGGCCACTTCAAATTGACTTTTCCACCTGGACGCTGGTTTTCTCTCAGACAGCTTTCCAGCACCTCAGGAAAACTGCGTGTTGCATGTACCTCCCCGTGATCTAAAAGTAATAGTTATAGTACAAGTGACAGCGTAATACAAAGATTCAGACTCTGTTTGTTCCATTGACTGAAACAGGAGGGTGAAGAGGTCTTTTTCTGTATTTCCAGCTGGTGGGTTGCGCTGGGCCTGAAATTAGAACAGACAATTTTTCATCCTTTGCGCTTTCTGCATGTATCCATTTAATTTAGGAGCCCCAGTTACATCTGCAGTTCATGCTTAAAGATAGGTGTTATTGAGGGCTGTTCATCTCTCCAGACCTTTAGCTGAAGAGGAAATGGTAGATTAGAACTCAGAAAGCAGAAGTGCCAGATCTCTAGGAGGCAGCAGATGAGAAAAATGCTTAGAGAAGGTCAAAAGAGGGACTGGGAAAGGGATGTAGAGAGGGGAAATTGAGAGGAAATGCGGGGGTGAAGTCACAGTGCGGGCAGGAGAAGGTAAAAGATCTACATTTCCTGGAAGAACTAGCAAAGTCTTGGTGAGGATATTTGTTGGGATAAAAAAATGAGGAGTTTATCAGAAAAGAGGTGGGTAGGTAAGGCTACTGAGGTCTTTTGAGGAAGGTCTGAACAAACATTTAAGGAAACTAGATACAAGAGCCTGGAGGGGTAAAAGCATGAAGTCAAAGAGGTCATGCATGGGGACAAATGGCAAAAAACACATAAGCACTTCCAGAGTCCATAATGGAGTAACAGGCCTCTGAACCTTGCCCTAATTCCACAGTTCTGAATTAATATAAGAGTCTGAACAAAATGTTCCAGCTCCATCTACAGTGGCTCCTTGTGGAAACCTTCTATCACTATCATCTATTATACTGTGACAGGAAATAATTTAATGAGTGTAAAGATATCATGACATCTGTGAATTTACGTACACCAAAAAAGGGCATAAGATGAGCAGAGAGTTTGTGCACGTATTTACATGCGTATTTTGACATTGAAACTTTGGATACACCAGCACTAGCTTCACACACAGTTGGAAGCCAGCTTTTTTGTGTGAAATAAGGGGCCAAGTTTAAATATTAGTTTAAACTTCCACCCACTGGACTGGTTGGAAGGTCTGTCATCAGAATAAACAGCAAGTCATCTCAAGAACATGGAACAAGTCAGATGAAACACAGGTATCCAAAGTAGGACCAGCCACAGGTCAGGAGATTCAGAGGCAAAATGGGAGAGTTTCTGTCCAGTAGTTCTTCTTCTATGTGTTGGTTCGTGCTTTGGCTGGCAAACAGCCAGAGAAGCACTAAGAAGAGACTTAAGAGAGCCCTGCTAGGCCCCAGACTGACAGAATCAGACCTTGCTTTCCAGGGGCAATTGATTTTGAATAGAAAAGCCTGGTCTTCTTCCCAGTCTGTGCAGAGGAAAGGAAATACTGTGTTTCTTCTCAGTTTTAACTGCAGGAAGTGTCCAAGTAACTAGCCAAGGAAGAGAATGGTGTCTGCTTGCAGTGCAACTTGAACAGAACCAAGACTCCACAGAATGGGACATGAGGGTGAGGTTATACCAGGCTTTTATCAGAGATATATAGCAAATGCCAGCCATATGTATTATTACTCTTGCCGATGAAATCAACGGGGAGAGAGGCTTTCTTAGTAACGCCTGTGAGAGAGAATCCTGATCCCTGGAAGAGCCAGGGTCAGGCCATGGGGAAACTGGCTACTTTGCAGATTTTTACATGGCTGATAAACATTATGTAATGAGATTACAACCCTGCACATAACAATGTGTTCAGTGTCTTTGGGATTCAGTCATTCTGAAATCGAACATTTTCAACAAAGGGATATCTATCTCTAGGTGATCTTTTTTTGCAACCACACAGCTGAATCAGTTGAATTTCTGTAATGCCATACAGCCTGTGAGCCTTAGGCCTGGGGAAGCTTGTCCTTCTGACAAGTGGTCAAATCAGGCTGTTAGAGCCTGAAAGCTTGGTTGTCTTCCACAGTCACCTCAAGGGGTCAAATTATGACAAGAGCCCTGCTGATGGCTTGTGAGTTTCCATTACATAAAATGGACTGGTCTGGGTTTCAGAACCCACAGTGTTTTGTGCTTAACTGAAGATGCAGGATATAAATTTGATGTCTGTGTTCTACAGGAAATTTGCTTCCCAAGGGAGCAAGTGTGGCTGCCCAAAGGACATCAGTTCCCTCTATCTTTACATCTCCCAAGCTTTACAGAAAATTTAGATCAGATTTCACAGCCCATCCCAGAAAAAAACCAGCTTTTTCATCTAAAAGGAAGAGCTCTTTCATGCAAATGTGAGTTCTGTTTAAATGATTGGTATAAAATGTCTTAGTCCATATCAGGTAAGGATCTGCTCTTTCATGCCAAACAATTAAATAAGAAACCTTGCTGCTGTTCAAATCCTCTATTGTACTTTTTAAAATGAAAATAAGAACTGAGGGGTCAAAACCTCTGCCTAAGCATATAAGACTCAAAGACACTGTATCCCCCCCCCCTCAATTTCAAAGCACTAAAAACTCATCTCAAGTGTTTCTAAGCATTGAAAGCTGCAAAAAAATTCTTTATTATTACCTCTCAAATATACGCATCAAATGCATAAGTATGAATTTCAAAGAACTCTTTGGCTGTCATATTCCCTTTCCTTTCTTTCAAAGCAGTCAACTTGGTCAGCAGCAGATTAAGTACCGAATCAACCCCAGTCATCATACCTCTTTGACTTTGCTATACTTGCCATAGAAGGTATTGAAGGTTTGAAAATCACAGATTCTAATACAGAACTCAATAATGTCAGGTGGGCTTGGGAGAGAAATGTGCCTTCTGAGAAATCAATACATCAGCTGAAAAATCTCAATGTGCACCCTAATATTGACCTTAACATTCTGGGACAGTTCTCCACATACAGCTTTCAGTGGTTTTAATTATTGTTGTGACATTGGTAGGACCATGTTCTTCTTGCACTTAAGCTTGTGTAAACTGGAAGACACTGTTATAAACTGATTTAGGTGTGAGTTGGAGTCAGGCTGAGCAGTATTAATCCCCAGACTTAACTGAGCACAGAACAGCTTGTAGACCCAACAGTGTTTTTGTGTCCCTGAGCTCATACCAGGATGAGTTTCAGGACTGAATCAAGGCTCCTGCGCCATGGTTTCCATGGAAAGAAATGTGAGACATGCAGTCTGGATGGGAATTGCGTGGTTTTTCAGATCCCCCTGGTTCGAGCAATCAGGGAGTTAGAACAAGTGTGATTTAATAAAATGAACAAAATAAATAAGTATTTGCTCGTCAGTTCGAATATAGTCTTTAAATATGTTGGCTTAAACTGAACTTTAAAGCACTCAGTAGACTTTCCAAAGTTCTGACACGAAGTTTGCATTGTGTTAAAAGTGAAGGATGTGAATGACAGGGATGGAATTTCATTCCTGACTTTAATGCTGCTCACAGTAGGGACATCATCTATCTAGGCTGACCTTCAGCTTCCCATTTGAACTGAGTAACAGACAGTAATGAAGAGCCACTCTGTTTTTTCAAAAGTGAGGAATTTAGATTTTTGCCCACACAAGACCCCAGAAAAGAGGAGTTGAAACATCCAGCTGAAACTCCGGATGACATTTTGTTCCTGACTAATCAAAATTGGCTGATGGAGATGCTTTTATCCATTCAATAAACACAGAGTGTGACACAGAAAGACTCACAGTCATTAACTCAAGTGAATTCCTGAAAGTAGGTGGGAAAAATTGTAGTTCCTTGTTCATAAGTGGTCCATGAATGCACACAAGAGTGGTGACTACGGTACATAAATACCATATGACAAATAGCAGTTCCCCGGACAAAATAATTTCCTGGGAGATAATTTGCATGATGGTGGACTGAGATTCCTGGGAATCCTAGCAATGATGAAACACTCTTTTGCAACATGACTCAATGCATACAATGAATGGAAAGGGCTGAGTGTAATGCTGTTGTTGGCCCCTATCCAGTCTTCTGATTGAATAACGGTCTGATATCCAGAACACACTCAATCAGACAAGGTCCAAGATGGAAGAAAAGAAAGAAAAGACCAATACAGTCATAACTGTGTTGTGAAATGTGAGTACTTGGAAGTGATAACAGCAGGAGTTTTTAAAGAGAACGGAAACTGTGATGGTCCTGAAGCCATCCTCTCAGAGGTTGTCTGAGGAGAAGTTCAACATCCCTTGGCAATAAGGAAACAGATGAATATAGAGTTAATAATGTTCCCAAGACCATTCTCCTGCTGAAACAGATTCTAATATAGAAGGCTACATGTGAGCTATTTTTCTGCCTACAATGACTTCTGTGTTTGCCTCTACTCCCGGCATCACCCTCATTGTACTGTATGTAAAGCACTTTAGGACACGTTGGCTATGAAAAGAAGTTCAATTTGTAAAACCAAGTTCTATTTTACCCTCAGTCACTGCACACTGAGCCAGGTCAGCTCTGCATTCATTTCACTTTTTTATTTATTTTTTTTTCCAGAATTTCCAGCTCCTGCCTGCCTTCAGAGTTACCAAGGAAGCATACACATGATTTTATATAAGTCATACAGATATTACAGTTTTATGTGTAAAAATATATACACGCTTACACATACACCGAGAGACTCTGTAGAGATGACTCATAATGACAAGCAAGAGACAGGGAAAAATATCAGTTCATGCCTTCCTTTGCTTGAAATTTTCTGTTGCTATTCTGCTGAATGATGTTCCTTTACTATCTACATAATGAATACCCTCTTTCTTCAGATAATTAAAGAGATGCTGCCCATATCCAGCCCAAATTATATATTTACACATGGCGACCTTCTATTAATAAACATGTGAGATTGCTGCAACTGAACAAAACATCACAAGTCTTCATTATTTCCCTCCACTTAGAGTCTTTGTTATTCTTCTCCTTATGTGTTTAGCACTGGTGAGAGATGCCAGAGAAACAGTCTCAATAAAAGGACAAGGCAATATTGTCTGCTTTCTCACACCTGGAGTCTGATGATTTGGACTGACTCCTTGGTTCTGATCTCTGAGGCGGCTGTGGGCCACTTTGCTTTATGTTTCATGAGCTCTAAAATGGAAATAGCTTTATTTCTCCCTTGCCTCACTCCCCCACACCTAGTCTTTCAAGGAAACAATACAAAACCATTGTCTTTTTTAAGGTCAAATACTCACACTTGGCATATCACTGTTCGTCTCCTGACTGTGATCCTACGCCCACCGCCCCCAGCCTACAAAAACCATACCTCTGAATGTATGCGGTGATTCCAGTTTTGTGGTCTTCCCTGTAACAGTAGAAGCAGAGCAAGTTATATTATACCAAAAGGCGAAACAGGAAAAAACCCCACAAATCAACCACCAAAGCCCAAACCCAAAAAAACTCAGTTAAAAGAGCTTGAAGAAGACCTTGGAGAAATCTGATGGGTGAGGAAGTATATATTGTTAGGTTTTTGTTTTGTTTTGTTTTCCTTAATGATATGGCTGGATTAATAAAGAGATTTAACTTTCTTCTAACTCACCTTATCCTTATGCTTAATTAATTCTCACTACAAAACCAGTGCCAACATCACATACTGCACTTCTGGAAGAAAAAACTAGCTATACCCACCTGTGTAAAACAGTCTACAAGGAAACAGACTTTTCTCCACCTAAAAAAACAAGAAACACACAAAGCACATATTACAGCCTGCCATCTTCCCTGTGTGCTGAGGAGCCTGAAATCGACTGCTCTTGCTCAGTAATGGATGGACCCAGCTGACCTGCAAGATGCAGAGCAGAAGGAGGAAACTAGATTTTATTCTTTGTGTTTCTCATTAAACAAACACATGAACAATATTTTCATACATTTCTCTTACTTTCAGCATGACTGTGGTCAAGAAAAAATGCAGACAATGAAGCATGGCTAGTTCACATTTAGGAAATATGTTATTAACTGTTTCCCACAGTCTGGCCTCAAACCCAAGCAAAACGATTTGCTTCACTTCTTCTTCTGCTCAGCATTCATCATTTCATCTCATCCTCCTGCTCCCTTGCTAAGGTGTGAGTTGGTTTTTGTTTGATTGCTTTCTTTTTTCTCTGTTAACAATCATTTGTTCTCTTTCTCTTCTCTTCCATTATATTGGGCCCAGGAGCTTGGTTTTCTTAAGGCCTAGTTTGGTGTACCTTGTTTTAACTCATTTGGTAGCCAAAAAACATTTCAATTCACGTTTGATTTCCCCAATAAATCCTATTATCTCTGCCTGGTTGCCAGCCTTCTCACTCAATGTCATTATCAGTTATATCCTATTTGCCCTAATCTAGTTATCTAGTCTTTTTATCAGCTTATTTTATCAGCCCACACACAAGTGAAACTCCTTTGAATGCAGTAGAAGGCAAAGGCAAAGATGCTCCTGTCCTGTTTGGAGTGGATAATTCAAAAACTCAGAGCATGTGACAAGGCAGTTCTGAAGGAAGACTTGGAACCAACATCCATGAAAAATATCTCAGGACAGCGATTCTCCTCAGAGGCCAGGTAGGCTAAATGATTCCACCCAAGCCGTGCTGCAAGCAATCATCTGGGAGCAAGATCTCCAAGGCTTTGCTTCATAACGTCACACTACATAGCCAGCAAAACCCTCCACTTCTCCCACAGCTGGCAGCAGTGAATTTCTGCAGTTGTCCACTTTCTAGCCTCTCACACAGTCTTCCAGGTACTCACTGATGAAAAGCACTCTCCTGGCAAAGAACATTTTGGCAATCCACACAGCGTATCCCTATTTCCCATGAAAACAGTATTTCTTGTCCACTGTTATGTGCATTTGAGCCTGGGCTAAATTTTTTTACTAAACTATTACTTCTGATTGTCTAAAAGACATGTCTTGAAATGTTGGAATTTCTTATGTAAAGCACCAGCTCTCACATTTCAGATCCCCTGGAAAATCTCCTCCGTAGTTCTCTGTGTTGGATCAATAGCCGAGAAGTGCAGTGCAA
This sequence comes from Falcunculus frontatus, assembly GCA_013398115.1. Classification (NCBI taxonomy): domain Eukaryota; kingdom Metazoa; phylum Chordata; class Aves; order Passeriformes; genus Falcunculus; species Falcunculus frontatus. The sequence continues at coordinate 1,137,666 of VZRV01002087.1, forward strand.
TGGGTTGCACAGATGAGATGTAAAATTGTGGTCCTAAGAGGAGAGAGATTGTTGGGAACAGTGCCTGTTTAACAGCAGCTAGCAACCAGGCAGAGTTGCAGATCTGGGAGTCAAGGAAGAACTTCTTGACTGATAATGCAGGATCAGTACCTGGAAAGTAACTGTGATTATTGCTTTTGGACTTTGGGTAGGACAGGCTCTGAGACCTTCAAAAACCATCAGTAGTCAGAATTTGATTTGATATCTCATTTGAAGGAAGGCATCTGCAAGATAATGATATCCTTCACGGCCTCAGCAGAGCCCTTCTTGGTAACCATCATGAAGTGGAAAAGGAAAGAGGTCTTATATTGACTCATTCCATTTCCTGAGCCACTTGGGTTTCCCTTGCAGATCCCAGCTAACTATTATTCTAAGCTTGCATTAGTGGCAACACCATAGTCAAAACTGAGTTGTGATACCTCATAACGCAAGTTTCTCCTGCATTACACTTCAATGATTTAATTCTTTCTCCGATCTTTGACTAAAATTAATTTAAAAAAAAATGTTTTCCAACATTTATGTTCTCTTCGACATGAAGATACACTGGTATTTTTACTGACTTAGAAAACCTTTAAAGACAACTTCTCTAGAAATGTGAATATCTTTCGTTTGTTTGGGGTTTTTTTTGTTTTGCTTTTTGGTTGGGTTTTTTTTCCGATATTTTTTCAGCACATCCATTAATTTAAAACAATCTCTCCACACTTCCTATTTCACCCTCTGACTCATCTTTAGGATTTCTCAGTCATCTGCTGTGTAGTGGGAGTTGAAATAATCAGCAGAAAAGTTGGGCTCTTGTCTCCCTTTTCTTTTTTCCTAATTCCATAACTGAATCAAGATATGTCAAAGAAAAACGAAGGACTTGACAAAGATGCATTAAAAAAAAGCTATAAATAATCTACAGTGTTAAACTAAATGGATGCAGCAGAATCTAATTAACAGTAATACTGTTTTTAAACCTTTGTCTGTTGGGCAGGCAATCAGTTCTAACAACATAAGAGGGAACAATTCAACAACTACAATCTAGGAGCTGGAGACTAAATTTCCTTCTTGAGCACAAACTCTCTGCGTGACTGTTTCTGTTGCCCATATGTCAGGGAGGAATTATAGCATCTCCTTCCTTCACAGGAATGTTGGTAGGATAAATACATTGAGGACTGGGAGGCACTCAGGTCCAGACTCATCCCACTTTGCTGTGACACCCGTCTGAGGAAACCAAGAAGAAGTTTGGGTATTCAAGGATATATGAATTAGAGGCAGAAGGAAGGACATCTGCAGGTGGATCAAGAGCTGTTTATCATTTTTCACTGGATTCACAACACCATGTACCTGGGGATGAGATGCAGTTGTCTGAACACTGGTATCCAGTGGTCTCTCAAATGCCCTACAAAAGCTGAGACATGTGCTTGGGGCAGATAGATATGACACAGGACTCCCAGGACAGAGTGGATGTTCCACTGCTTTTTCTGTGACAGTCAGTGTCTATGTTGAAAAAGCTGAATTTTGCTCGAAGTATTTAACATAGGTAAATAAATGCCTACGGCCTTAATAAATGACTGAATTCCTTTCCTGAGGTGCTGTCTCCATCAGCCTAGAACACCTCTGCATCCAGCCTAGGAACCCCAGCTAAATTACATCTTTGCAGGCCACAGTGGTTTAAAAAATCATGTTAAGAAGCTCTGACAAATTCCTTCCTCAGCAGTGGAGATACAACCCTGGTGCATCATAGTGCTGGTTTCTTTTCCCATCTCTCAGCTCTGGAGACTTGCCTCTGACTTGCTGAATGTGAAAGATTATAAAGTCTCTTCTCTGTCCTCTTGATTATTCCTTCCAAACTTGCTAATAGCTGACCAGCTTTCCACTGTACTGTAGCACAGTATATAATAACCTGCAATTATTGTCCATTTAGGCTTTCCCCTGGGTCTGCTTTATTCCTGCCATCAGTGGACCCATACACTGCTTTTCTGCTGATTTTACTACCAGATTCATTGCGGCTGAGAAGGAAAAAAAAAACCACTGATGATCTACAACCTGTTATATAATTTTTCCGTCTGTTGTTCTTATCCTTTTTTTTTTTTTGCAGTTCCTTGGCCTACGGTAGAGACTTTATGAAAATTGCTTTATAATAGGCCTTGCTCAGCTGTTGCATCCTGTTCTGTACTGGATCATTCCTAAAGTTTTTTGTTGCTGTGTTTCGCACTTCTGTACAGCAGTTAAAGTTTACAGGATACCTGGAGGTCAGTATACACAACAGCTGTGTCTTCACTCTCTTTGACTTGGCTTCTTCACCCTCTTTTCTGATCTGGACAGCCAAGGTGCACAGAATCCTAGACTGGATATTGCATTTTATTGCTTTTCATTTTCATTAGGGGTGAGAAAATTTTTACACCAAGTCTGACCTGTTTCTTAATATCTACACATGAAACTTACTCTCTCTCCAGAGCTTCTGTCTCCAGTCTTTCTTCTCAGTCTTGGACTATGCTTCAGGCTTGGGGTATGTAGGCTAGTTAACCTTTCATCCTGTGAAAACTTTGGATTGAAATATAACAAATTTCTCAAGGCGAAGTCAGGAGGCAGTGATGTGACTTATAAGCCAAAGGGTTATTTCTGGGAGCAAAATTTCCAAACAATTCAAAGAATCCAGACTACTGTACATGTGAATTTACAGAGGCACACTATTGCTATTCCCACTTCTTTAATGTCTTTTGGTTACTTTTTTTTTTTTTTTTAATATTGCGCTCATTAATTCCACCATCGTTGAATTTATCCAGTTTGTTCCTGTAAACATTACAATTAGTGTCCTGTGCACCCTCAATCAGATCCATATGAATGCTGCCCAAAGGGTTAAACACAAACAGATTCTCTTTTAAACAAGACCAATCTCTGCCTCAAATCATTAGTCTGTACGCATAAATACCCTTCTTTATCTCTCCAAAACCACGCCTAGGCTTGGTTTATGGGAATGATCATCCATGTCTTAATCCAGCTGGTTCAGGGGTGGCTTCACTGCTGAGCTGAGTAGAGGCAAGGAGTTCATCCACAGCCCCTCGCTGCTGCTTCACCACTCTACTCCACCTCACCTGTCCCCCGTGGTCTTCCTGGGGGTCCTTGGACCTTTGCTCCAGGAGGCTGTTTGTGCTACCCTCTAGTGGCCAAAGCACAGAGAAAACAGCCAAATTAGGAGCACAGACAAAATTTTATGTGAAGGTGATCAGAGATTTTATTTTTAACAACATGAAATCAAAGCAAACAACTTTGGAAAGTGGGAAAAAAAAAAAAAAACAACCCACAAAACCACCCAACAAATAAATCTGTCTAAAGTTGAAGGCTGGGAATGAATCGGAACTTCTAAGATATGAGTGTCTTCTCACATTTGCATAATACAAAACCTTGATGAAATGGAAGGTGATTTTGTAGTCTAGGCGGGGAAGCAGAGTATTTTAAAACATCAGAGATTTCTTGTGTGAACAGAAGGCAATAGTTTGATGTTCCCACTCAACCTCAGAAAAATATGACAAAAATACTGTGTTTCCCTCACTATTTGTCTCTTTTGACTATAAATTTTTCAGCAACAGAAGCTCTCCTACATTGTTCATACAGCTCAGTGAAGTTCTTCTCTAGGCTGAACCCTACCACAACAGTGAAATGAATAAATAATGTTTGGTGAGTTACAAGGCTGTAGAATGAGATGAGATGGAACTCAATGGTGGAGAACTGTTGGCCAAAGACAGATGTCTGAGAGCAGTGGGGGAGAAGGAGACAGGGTTTCCAAAGCTACTGATCCATCTGAGGTTCTGGATTCTACTGCAGGGCTCATGTAGGGCAAGGGAGAAAATTCCAGTAAAGATAAGGAAGGTTAAAGGGGCAATTCAGGTAAGTGACCTCTGAAGAAAAATATGGCAAAGACATGAGACTGGGTACTGCAGTATCACAACTGGCACTGGGATTTAACATGTGCAACAAAGCAACTAAATATCCCCCAGTATTCCATTCCTTTCTAGCCCTTACCAAGAATTATTTGAAGCATTCAAATAGGTGCATTTTTGGCCTATTCTGACTCTCAGAAAGTCACAGATTTTTGTAGAGAAAATAGGCTCAACAAAAAATATGTGAAATGCTGGGGGACAGAACCAGCAGAAATCATGTTCTTCCAGCCTTGCTTTTCAAACCAGTGGAAACAACATTTGACAAAAGACCTATTTCAATCCCAGACTTGAGACAGTGATTTTATGGCTATCTGTAAGGTTTCTGGGAGCTATGGTAGAGGTGTTCACACATATTACTGCTGGCCTTACATCCTTCCAAAAAGCTGAAGGCCCTTTAGCAAAGTTTCAGACTTCTCAGAGGTCCCCTCTGTTCATCTACACTGAGGAAATTTAACTGCTAGTTATCTGAATATTCAGATGGTTCGAGTTGTTTTCAAAACACCAGGCTGTGACTTCCAGAGACATGTGTTCTCACTTGGGATAATACCAAATTGCAGTACAGATGACAGAGAAGCCACTTAGGTGGAAGTTCAGACCAGAATTTCAAGATAAAAAAAACCCCACCAAACCCAAACAAGCTTTTTAAACCGGTTTAGGTAGAGTGAGGTATCATCTAACTGTATTTCCTGGTAGTTCATAATTATCTTACAGCAGTAATTGCCCAGGCAACTTTATTTCTACTATTGAGCAAGTGGAAGAGAGTTGCCATTTTGTTTGTGCTGTGCTGCTGGAGACATATGCCCTGTGAGGCTATTTCAGTCTCACGAAATAGTAACCCTTAATTCGAGGCGCTTGATGCAGCAGGCAAAAATCAAAGTAAGACTTACATTTATAAAAAACTCATGAGTTTGTCAAATAGAGGATAAGACAGCAGCTGAGAGTTTTGAACGGTTGCTTAGTGTTTGTCTTGAAACACTCCCAGGAAGGAGGGCAGGCAACCTAGATATAAATTGGAAGAACAGATTAACCCTGACATTTCTAGGTCAAGGGAATAACCGAGGTCATGTCTTTCCCAGGCCTACCAAAGTCACATCTGCGCTGATCAGGAGAGCTCATGGAAGTACTGATACAAAATTCAGGAGGGCAAATGGTGCTGCTACTCTTCAAAATGCAACATGTTAACAACTACTTTTGTTTTCACTCACTACATCACTGTGCATGTTCTACCCTGTCTCTCTAAAGCAATCTTATAAATCATTGAAGAGAATGGTTCTATTTTTGCCTCAAATATCCTAGCCTTGAAATCTCATGAATATTTTCCAAATTAGGTCTTCAGTTTACTAGATCATATGCTTGTCTCCTGGTTCTGTATGTTACAGAGAGTTTCTGTTTAAGAAGAAACAAGAGTCGACTCTGGTTGGTAAGATATGGAAGATAACTCAGGGTTAAAATGTAGAATCATGAAATAATCTATTCCTTTGTCCTCCTAAGGCTGATTTTATGCCTGTTTGAGGCCTGACAGTTCCCCACTATATTTTAAAGAACCTCCAGAAATGGAGATGTTACAAGCTTCCCAAACAGTTTACTCAGATACTTAACTGTTCCATATCAGGAGAACATATTACTGGTGTCTGCTTTAAATCTTTGCTGTAATTTATGTCTATGCCTTATTTTCCTGTTCGTGGTGCCTCTGAAAAATAATTCATCACACTTGCCTTGGCAGCTCTTGAACTGAAGAGCCATTACTTCACCTCCCATGTTTTTGGACAAACTACCACAGTTCCTTCAACTTTTCTTCTGGAGGACAGGTGTAGCTTATCCATGTAACACCATATTTATGTCCATAATATTCCATTCTGTTCTTTTTGCATTAGGGTTTTTGTGGCTGGTGTTAATTCTCATCTCACACATCACTGTAAACAGAAATGATTTTATATTTGGTCCTGGTCATCTGTAACTCTGCATCTCACCCTTTGCCCTCTGACAGGAGTTTAGAGAAGGTGCTATGGCACCGTAGCTCTGGTACTACCAGGTGCAAGGATTTCAGGAGCTGTGCTTTAGTCTGTGTAATAACTGTAGGTTTCAGCACACTGACTGCAGTTTTTCCATCTAAGACTCCATGCCACCCAGGAAGTGAGGACACCCCTGAAAAGTGCCGAGCTGTGCCAGTGGGCAAATACTTTATTTCTAGGACTTACGGAGTGAGAGCATGTATTGTCCTCATTGCAGATTACACAGAAAACCCCGTTCAGCTGCCTTATTGCTACCTGTATGACTCTGGGTAAATCTTTAAGCTTTCTCTTGCCTAAGCTTTCTCTCACTTTAAGATGGAGAAGGAGATTTCCAGACCTCAGAGGGAGGAAAGAATTTAAAACTGCATAACAGTACTAAAAAAATGATAAGATGCATAAACACCATTACAGAAAGAACAACTGCTCTGTAACAAACTCTGAAGAACTGACACTCTTCAGATTATGCACAAAGATCTAGGTACACAAAAGCCTTTTACTGTTTAACTCATAAACAAATGCATTTGCTCCAGGAACAAATCATAATATGTATAAAAAATACATGCCAGTTTACCTCAAATGAGATTTCCCATACATATTAATTTTACAAAGAATTTATACTGTAGGCATCTCTTATTTTGCAGGGTATACTTAGGTGCCAAAATCAGAATGGGAAATAAATACAAAAATTGTTTTCTTAGCATAGCACCAGTTTAAATGTCCGTTTCTTGATAGCTTACATGACTCGTGAATTTGTCTATTTTGTGGGAAACGTGGATGCCTCAGTGCTTTCAATAGGTAAGATTTTTAAACTGTGTGATTTGTAAACTATCCAAACGATGGCAATTTGCAACTGTAATTATTCCTTAAGTGGAGAGTTGGGCACTTTGTAAAGCAGATAATAGTTCAGATAATGGATTCATTAGATGTTGTTGGGTCTTGTCACCTCTTAAAAATAGGCCATTTTCTCTCAGATAAGCAGCTCTGGTTTTCTGTTTCTTCCTAAGGTTCATGACACCACCCATTATTTGGTCCTAAATCCAGTTCCTTATAGCTCTGACATCTTGGGTGTTCGCTTGCCTTCTCAGTGAGAACAAAAAAAAAAGCAACCAAGTGAAAGAAAAACAAACAAACAACAACGAAAACCAACCAGTAATGTCGCCCCCCCCAAAAAAATACCCCCCCCCCCAAAAAACCCAAAAAATTTAAACCAATCCAACCCTCAAAAAGTTCAAAATCACTGACTTTTTTTTAGACAGAAAAACTAGAGAAAAATATATTGCATATCCTATCTACAGATTTCTGGTAATATTTCGTTAATTAAGCTCTAAAGCTCTGATAAGCTGCAGTACAGATTCAAGATCTCAGTGGGTCACTTGCTGTGACCAGGACTTGACTGATGTACAGGCCTCTAAAACTGACAAGCTCATTGAGCTCTTTGAGATATTTTAAATTTCAGCTGCTAAATTCAATTTCAGCTCCAATTGCAGTTTGGGTGGTGGGCTGTGAAACTCAGCATTTCAGTACCTGAATGCAATGACTCTCCTGTGCTTTCCCTGGTATACATCCTTTCTCCTCTTCTCGAGCGAGTCTTGCAGGAGAAGATGAGGAAATTGCTTGCTGCACAAATGAAAAAGAGAAATCTGGCTTGAGAATGTTGGAAACAGCTCAGGACAAGACATACATATGGCAGGAAAAAGAGAGAAGGAGAATAAAAAATAAGTTGGAATTAGGTATTGATGAGAAGGAAAGGAGGGAAACTGAAAATGGACTGGACAGTTGATGCATCTAATTAAGAATGAGTGGGATGTGGGACAAAAAGGCAAGAAGGGTCTGAGGATGGATGCTTTGCTGGGGGCAGAAACCACTGTGGGCAGACAATATATGCAAGAAGAGCAATTATCTTAATTGATGAAAATGCTGAGTCTTCAGTGACAGATGAATTCACTACAGCCGGATTTTGAACGTGCGAAAGGGAGTACAAAGTGAACCACACTGCAAGGTCAGGTACTGGCCATTTTCATGGAGTACCTGTGATTTTAAACTTTAATATCTCAGTGCCTCAGTTTCCCACTATGTAGGATATGCTATCAAAACAATGAAGAGCTGTAATCTCTGACCTATTCATACATTGAAAAGAAAGGCAATTTTTTAAAAAAAGCTTTTTAAAATAAATAAAAGGACCCTTTTAGTGCTTTTCCTCCTCCCCCCCTCCAGTTAAGATGCATTATGAAAATAATGATCCTTTCACTTTTTTAATAAAACAACTTTTTAATATAATGTTTTTTTAAATTCCCCGGGAGCAAAATATCTGACTGAGCTAAAAATACACCTCCGTCCCTCACGTGAGTATTTAATTATGTAAAAGACCTCAGTTTTCAGTTCTACTCATCTATGCTGCCTGTTTTCCTCAGAGTCATGTGAGAGGAGCTAGAAATAAAACATAAGTCTGTGAATCTTTCCTGTTGCAAGCCAGGAATCTGCCAGCACGGTGCTCCTTGATGCAACCGGGAGTGGTGGTTTTTCTGAGACTAACATTTGCAGCATCTAAACTCACTTCCACGAGCAACCATCAGATGGTAGCAATGCTTGTTTGCTATCTACCATGGGCTAGATTCAAAATGGGATGCAGAAGCCCAGGAGTTACCTCCAGCCCCAGCAGCCACCCAGTCGCCCCTCGAGAGTGCCCTGGCGTTCGCATTTCGGAGGACACGGGAAGCTGCAGACCTGAGTGCTAATGCTGAGGTAGACACTATGCAAAGCAATCTGATCTTATATGCACAGAGTTGTAGCCAATAGCCCCATGCATGAGGGAACAGATGAAACCCAAGGGAAATGCAGATGTCCTGTCCCTGGGTTTGTTCCCTGGGTTTTGGTTTGCTGAAAAAGGAGGACTCCAAGGGGTGTGGAAATGAAAATAGCAAGAAAATTAACTTGGGACCTTGAAACTAACTGTAGTCGAGACTCTCAGGGAAATCGATCCAATGTCGGAAAAGGGTGATAGAGCAGACTCCTGTAGCATGTAGGAGTCCTTGGTGAAGTGATAAAAAGCTTTCTTATTGAAGGCCTGGCCTAAGGTCACTGAAAAGGTCATGGAAAACAGCTGTCTACTAGGGATACTGTTAGTCAAGCATCATCCTTGAGGCTGAGGACAGGTTCAGTGCCCCTGATTCTAAATGTCACACAGTAAGACACTTAAGCCTGACTTCCCACCTGCGTTCCCTGTGTAGCTCATGGGGAGACAGAGGCACAGAGAGAGAGAAAAAACTTTTCCCGGTTTAGATTCCCGGCTTGAAGTGTGGAAAAGCATCCTATGGAGGTGTCTGTTTTTCTCCATGAGACAGAAACAGATCTTGTTTTACTTGCTTAGATTTTGATCCTGATTTTAAGTGTCTAATGTGGTATGAATCAATGCCTGTGCTTGCCGTTGAAAAGTGCAGTTCCCAACATTTGTTCTGCTTTACCGTCCTAGGCAAAAGGAAAAAAAACAAACAAAATCTACTTTATAATATGTAGGCAAGTGACATCTTGTCATAAGATCTCTGTAACCACCACATTTTCTTATTTTTAAATTAAAATTTTAAATTAGGCTTCTCTATTTGCTTAAATTACTGGGTTTCTCCTGATATATCAGTGGTATTGGGACATTCATCAGTACTTAGAATCCGTGCTTGGTCACTAATGCTATTTTTGCCAGTACTGACTCCTGTAACCTGTGCCATTGCAGCTCTGAAGTACCAGATCCAGCTGTGCTGGGACAGCCATCTTTTTGGGTTTTCCTTGCTTTGCTCTTTGGTGCTTGTGTGAAGGTTTTTTTGGCAAATTGTCCCTTTTATTTTGCCTCTGTGCTCTGTCCACTTTGTCTGCACGTCTCCCACTCAGTCTTCCCGAGGCTGCTGAGGTGAGCAGCTGGTCCTGGCAGGATTGGCAGCAGAGCACCCTGGTTAGTGCACAACAGAGCTTCCTCAGCTGGGGGAAGCTCAGGAAGAGCTGGGAGAGCTGCTGGAAGCCCACAGATCACCCGACTTTGGGTGACAGGACCCAGCTGGGGACAGTGGCAATGGCAGTTAAGCCCCTGACCCTATGAAATAAGACCTTAGGGAGCACTAGCAGCCAGAAGTGACACCACCAAGGTGGGAAAACAGGGCATGACAGAGCCATCAGGATATGGCTTGGCAGTTTGGGTGGCATTTCTTGGAGAACGGCATACAAGAAGGCCACTGAAGCCCTGTCAGCTCTACCAGGGAGCAGTGGTGTCCACAGGGCAGAAAGCCATGACTCTGTGAGTTCCATACCCGCCGTGACTGAGGCAGCCACCCAGGCAGAGCTCTGGGGGAACAGCCAGGGCCAGCTGCACAGTGGGTCCTGCTCTCATGCCACGGGGGGGGTCATCCAGGCAGAGAAGCTCCTCTGTTTAGTGACAATGCTCCAGGAGGAGAGGAGTGGTTTGAGGAGTGTTGGGGAATGTTAGACAGACTGGAAGTGAACCCTGCCTTCCCTGAGACAGGGCTGACAGACAGACAGACAGACAGGACATGTGTCCCTATCCTCTCCCCAGCTGACTGAAGACAGTGACTGAAGGGACAGAGGGCAATGGGGCTGAGTTCCTGCCCAGCAGGGCTGGCGTGTCTATGGCTGCAGACCAGGCCCATTCCTCAGGGAGCACTGCTGCTGCCCTTGGACCCAGTTAACATGAAGAGAAAGCCCTGCTCTGGTAGGGCCCTTAGATCATTACTCACTGTTGATTTTCCAGGTGGGCACTCAAGAAGTTACAGCAAGAAATGTGACAGCCACCAGGAGACACTTCAGGGCCTTGGGATGAGTGGTTAAGGAGCAAAAGCAGTGTTCTCTTCTATCCTTCCTGCAGGGTAAAATGAGAGCACAGACAGGAAGACACATGGTTTGGGTTCTTGAACCACTGGCGTGCTGCAATGGATGGCTTTCAGCTCTTTGGAAGACAAGGAAGGAGAGGTGGTGGGACAGCCATGTACGCTCAGGGAGTTTTTTAATTGTCTAGAGCTTAATGATAGCTGATAATTTATGGGTAAGGATAAAGGGGAAGGTCAAGGCAGACAACAGCTAGGACTGGTGGGTGATAATGGGATAACAGAACGGACTGGTTTGGAAGGGACCTTAAAAACCCCCCAGTTCCAGCCCCCTTGCCATGAGCAGGGACACATCCCACTAATCCATCTTCCTCAGAGCTGGAGGCAGTACTCCGGGTGGGGTCTCACCAGAGTGGAGGGACACATTACACTCGGTCCTGTTAAACCTCCCGAGGATCCCATGGACATCCTTCTGGCTGGGAGACCCATAGCAGGCTCCCACCATGGAATCTGCATTATCTGTTCGTCCCTGGACTCTTACTCAGAGGCTCTCAACTGTCCCGTGGCCAGCTGTGAGCTCCACACATTCCAGGCCTCCCGTTACGCACAGCACCACCCCTCCACCTCTCCTGCCTTGCCTATCCCTTCTGAAGAGCTTGTAACCACCCAACGGGGCACTCCAACCTCACCAAGTTTCACTTACACCAGTGATGGCAAATCTCTGGGACTGGGCCAAAGCTTTGAGCTCATCTTGGGGCAATGGGACAACCATTCAACCACTTCCATATCCATCTAGCATTTCACTTGTTGAATCCATTGCAGTTTGGAGAGAAAGAGGCTGAGGGCCACCATGTCAAAGGCTTTACAGAAGTCCAGATGAATGACATCTGTATCCGTTCCCTTGTCCACTGATGTAGCTACTCATCATAGAAGGCCACTGGATTGGTCAGGCAGCTGCAGCTGGTCAGTGATGTGATGGTCAGAGGCTGCCCCGATCATAGCAATCATGGAATAATAGAGGTTTTGATTCTTGGAGAAGTAAGGAGGATGGGGTCAGCAACACCGACACCTTGAAATTCTGGAGGGAAGAATGTCCTGCTTAAGAGGCTTGGATCCTCACAAAAAGAAAGATATTGATGTGCTGGAGGGTGTCCAGAGATGGGCTAGGGAAGGATCTGGAGCATAAATCTGATGTGGAGCAGCGGAGAGACCTGGGACTGTTTAGTCTGGAGAAACGGAGAACTTTTTGCTCTCTAAAAGTACCTAAAAAGAAGCAGGGTTTATTCTCTCCTACCAAGTCACAGCAACAAGACAAGAGGAAACAGCTTCAATCTGTGCCAGGGGAGGTTTAGATTAGATATTAGGAAAAATTTCTTTATGCAAAGGATGGTCAAGATTTGGAATAGGCTGCCCAAGGATGTGATTGAGTCATCACACCTGTAGCTATTTAGAAGACATGTAGATGCGGCTGTTAGGGACATGGTTTTGTGGTGGACGTGACTGTGCTGGGTTAATGATTGGACTCCATGTCCTTAAAGGTGTTTTTTCAATATAAACAATTATATGATTCTTTGGTTCTAAGGAGGCAACTTCATTAAACCACAGGATGGATGCTTGGGGCCTCTTTACTGCTTAATATATCTAATTCCCATCAGTAAATTACAAAACTGTAGCCTACTGTCAGACTTTTTGATCGCAGGTGTACTATATTTAGCAAAAATAGATTTGGCATATCTGATTACCTGTTTACCCATAATGTCTCCTAGTAAGCTCTCAGGGAAGTTAGAATAATATTCTAGAACAAGTACTTTATTTTCCTCTGTCAGCATAATGAGACCTATGTCAGTTTTGCTCCAGAGAGCCTTTTCTTTTTTTCCTCCCTCAGTCGGTGACATTGGATTTTTTTGACTTGGACTGGACTTCTATTTGTGGCATGTATAGCAAGTCTTGACAACTTCTTAAATGTCAATCTATATTTGTCTAGCTGGTTTTTTTTTGGTTTTTTTTTTTTTATTAATTCATCTTTTAACTTTTTTTAGGCTTTTCAATTCTTAACTAGTCTTAGTGGATTCCCAGAATTAGTTGCAATGTCTGAGTGCAACCATGATGTGGGACAAATGGAAATGGTCTGGACAAGTTACTTTTATCCTACAGGCTCATCATCAGGCAGCAGAGTCAGCTTGGTCACCCTCGCGTTGTCTCACCAGGACTGGGTTTTACCTCCCAAGATGTGAAGCTTCTCTTTCAGAGTTGTTGTTTAGCAGGTACAGTATGATTTTTTTCAGGCATTTGTTTGTGGTAAATCAAAGAATAAGCTCAGAGGAAACCTCTGCACTGTGCTCCTTCACACTTCCAGCAGATGTTCCAGAGACAGGGACTGAAGTTTTAGCTGTCTGCAGAGTTTAGTTTTGTCTCGCAAATCCTACCAAAACCAAAAAAATGTATTTCCAGCATGATGATAGGAAGCAATGAGATGGTTACATGTGGTTTATGGTCAGAGTGGAAAGTAGTTGCCTCTTATTAAATAAGTACATGCTGCCTTTCACATTGAGAGCAACTTATGGCCGGGCCCTTGTAAATGAATGTGTTCTGTCTGTGGTTCTGTACTGAGACTTGATCACATTAACATCCAGGTGGCTTCTCTGCCTGTCACTGGTTTGGATAGTTAGACTGATGGTCAGTTTTCTGTATTGGTCAACTGTGCAATTTCCATTTCTTTCGCAGCAGAATGCCTCATGATGGCTTATGCAATTGACTTAAACACATCAGATTAAATTGTGTATTTGTTTTCATGCTCGCAATTGCTTGAGGCAGCCCAAGGCCGTCAGTTTTGGAGTTCTAGTGTCCCATGACAGAGCCATCACAACTAGCTCTCTGCTGTCCATGGTGTGGCTTGTTTGTAGGGAGCTGGGTCAGGGCTTGAAACCAATCAAAACATCAGAGTGTGAAAATGATGCTTCCTGAAGGTGCAGAGATGTATGGCATTTGTAGAAGCACATGCCAAAGTTCTAACTTATTAAACAGAAAGTATTTTGCATTAACCCTAACCTTTCTTTCCCCCGTTTTCGGTCCTATTTTTCTCTTTAGGGTGATAGGACACATTTTATCTTTGTTCAGTTTGGAAACACCTGTAAGTGGGAGATATTTCCTTCTCCCCCTTTGTCCTTTACTCACCTGAGAAGTCTCACAGCAGTAAGAGTACATCAGCTTTTCTTTTAGACTCCTCTTTAACAAGAAGCTCTATTTCCTGATGTTTTCAGTGGCCATAAAGTTCACCCATGTCCTGATAACTTCTTTTTCTCTCTTCATGGATTTCCAAAATTTTTCCAGTCCTCTAGGTTGTTTTATTTTTCTTTTCTTTTCCCCAAGGATGTGACAATTGCCACACAGCAAGCATTTCTGATAAATGAAAAATCTTTTGCTTGTGTGACATTGTGGAAAGCAGAAAACTTGGAAGAGAGGATGATGCAGTAATTGCTTTTAACTGCTTGTTGGTGACCTTACCACATAGCCTGAAGGTGGAGAGTTCCTCCCCACTTTTTCTCTCTGTCCCAAACACCTATGACTGAGCCATAACAGTTCTTTCTGAAAGCTGAACCCATTTTGATCTTGTTGATGTTGTCAAAGGGAAGGAAGTGTGTATACATAATGCACGTGCTGACGATTCAAGACATGTTTCTCCTCTTGTGGCAGTGACAGGGCTTGTGCTGTGATGTGGCTTTGAAAGCCCCAGCTGTATCTCTGAGCATGAGACTTTATGAGTCTTAGCAAATTTGTGGAAATTGTATTCTTTTGACTTGCAACAAGAATAACAGCAGCTGATATATATCAGACCTCTATTTTAGCTGGGTTTTTTTTTCTGTTGTTGGCAGACTGATGATTAATGTTTCTTTCTTGATGGACAACAAAATAGGGTGGATAGAACATAGTGAAAAATTAAATCAAAGTCACCTGCGGTTACTAAAAAGCACCATTTGACGGAAGGAAAAGAGATTGAAAATCTGGGATCTCTTAGATTTTTACCTTTGGTTTAAATGTCAGTCATCAACGTGGTATTTTTCTGAGTCTACAGAATTTAGATTCTGAGTCTTTAAAATAAGGTAAATTAAATTAAAATAAAATATAATTTCTAAACCTTTCTGTTCACTGATCCTGACCCTGCCAAGGGTCTCATTTAGCCCTCACTCAGTTAACTGGTGTAAGCGGGAGAATGTTCAACGACCTCAGTGTAGGGTCAACTCATGCATGAAGAGCAAGGCTTCTTCTCCCTTGAGACAATGCTCCTGTCCAAGGAAGCTGCAGAGATGTTGAAAGAGGCGATTCGTGGTTTGAAGAAGCTGTGAGCTGTTCAGATTTTTTTTCCAAATAATAAGGCTAAGATTATAATGTACAAATTGAAAACCATACATAAATGACAGCCATCTGTTTGTCTTACAATTTAGAAACTCCCAGAACAATACCCCTCAAGTAAAACAACTCAGCTATGTGCCAAGAAACACAGAAAGAGATTGCTGCTTCTTCACTGTTGGTAAGACTTATACCCAGTTTCAAAAGATAATGTGTTTGGAGGGAGAAGAGGAACAGGGAAGCCTTAAGAGGGGAAATGTGGGGCAAAGAATATCCACTGGCATCTGTCAAACCAGGGCAGTCTGTTGTCTATCCTAAAAGCTTGTGAGTTATATCAAGTCAGATTCCTCCATTATACTGGACATACTTTATTTTAACCAGAGAAAATTCTCAGATGCCTTGAACTGATTTTGTGGTAAACATAAGCAAACCTAAATAGCTGTTTTATTATAGCTTATTGTGCAAGTGTTGGTTCATAATAAATCATTGTACTCTTTAGAAACAAGCTTGAAACAAGTGCATAAATATTAAATGGCCCCAGGAATAAAGACATTTTTAGCAAAATTATTGAGTGTGGTTTGCCAAATCCATTGGGTAATCCAAACTCCCCATAGTCATTTAAGGACCAACATGTACTACCATTTATAGTAATGTAAATCCAATGTAACTCTGTTGAAGTCAATAGAGTTATTTGAAATTAACATAAAAAAATAGTTTGGTCTCTAAAATATAAACAACATAATTGCCTGAAATTCTATCCATTAGGATAAAAGAATAAAAATTCTATACCTCTGTAGAAATGGGAACTAAACCTATCTGTGTTATGTGTGTAAATTTAGGCAAAAAAGATTATACTGATTTCATTCATTTAATAAAGCTCTTATACCCTAATCAGAGATGTTGAAGCAGAAGTTATTAATTTAAAAAATAAAATGCTATTCTACATTTTAATAATTCTGGCAGAAAAAGAAGAGGATGAGATCTGTGGCTTTTGCAAAGCAGAGATATTCAGACCAATATTGCTGCTTGGCGGCCTCTCGGCTTTTAGATGGAAATAACAGAAAAAAAGGCACAGTTTATGATACTCTGTAACTCTCCTACATCACTAGGGATTGTCCCTTGGAGATGGCCATGTTGTGCCTCAGTTATCCAAATCTTAAATCACAGCTGCTCAGCTTGTCCTTGTCTCTTCTCTTACACAGGCTTAAAAGATAAAGTTTGACTGTGTGATGGGTGGGCAGAAATGGGAGACAGCTGAGTCCATGAGAGACATGAAACTTCAAGGTATCCATCTGCAGTAACACCAGTTATGGTACAGTCCTGATAGCATAAAAGAAGGACCAAAGACCTGGGGCTCCCCAGCATAGCACATGGCAGTGCCTTGGGGGACTCCCCAAAATGAAAACTATTGCCTCAGAGCAGCACTGACCCTGAGAGAGAGAAAAGACCAGGCAGTGTGTCCTGATGTTGCCTTTTTCTGGTCTTAAAATTAGAGCCAAACACAGTTAAAAGGGAGAAGGGGTTTACCTCAGTATTTATCTAAGGATCTTTAAAGGTGCACTCTCCGTTCAGGTGGAATGCACTGAAAAGCACACTGAAAATGCACACACATGATACACGGCATATGCAGTTATAGGCCTTGGGAATTAGCATATCTGTCAAAGATTTTCTAACGAGAGGCTCGAGTGAACCCCTCATCCGAGGAACCTTCTCCCTGGATGGGCCTATCTTAGTTTACAGAATGTGTTCTGGAGAGGACCTTGGTGTCTGGGGCTTTTTGACTCTTAACTGCAAGGCTTCCAGGATGTTTGGTTTCTTGGCTTAATGGAAGATTGGGTTCATGCTAGTTACTAAATTTAAGGAATTAGAAATATGTGGGCTAAAAGTACTAAGAATACATAAATGTTATATAAAAGAGTATATAAAAACGGGTATAAAAAAAGCAAAAAAATCATCATGGCATCACTGATCCAGCATGGAACTGCTGGTCAGGGACTTTAAGAATGGAGAGAACATCCTGTGGTTGAACATCCTCCCCTTTACTCCTGGGGAGCAAATGGAAGTTCATTGGTGCTCTTCTGCCAGGGGGTGCTCTTCCTGTGGAGGTGTTGTGAGAAGCAGCACAATGGTAAAAGAAAGCACTTACTCAACGGTGGAATTACAGTTCCTGTTGGAAGTAGAGCACAAGGAACACCAAGCAGTATCACCTTCCCCTCACTACATTTACTTGTATATTGATAAGCAGTTACAGCTCGCTTCAGCCCAGCAGGTCTGTACTGCAGACAGTGTGCATCTGGGATGCTTCCACAAAAAATACACACTGAAGCTTCTGGGGTGCTTCTGCCCAGGATCTTCACTTGAGGTCCAAGCATGGTCCCAGGGTGCTGTGTGCAGCCTCATAGAGCACAGCCGGCACCACTGCTGAAACCTCCCCTGCTAGGACACTACTGCTGACTTACATCCTACACCACTATCCATCAGGAACAGACTCGGTGGCAACTACAGGGGACAGGGGACGACTTCAGGACATTGTGTCGTATATTTGAGTGCTTGATTTATGAAACATAGCGAAGGCAAAACAAAGCTGGAATGACTTGTCTGTAGGAAAGCTCCCTGCGCTTCAGCCAGGAGACATGCCTTTTAATGCAACCTCAAAACATTTATTATAAAATGGAACAATTTATATCGTATTCAATAATGTTTTCAAAGGACTGTCAATCTCTGTCTGCAGGTGCCTTTTCTTACAACATATAATCTATAACACTCATTTCCCCCCCCCCCCCAATAATCATATAACAGAGATATGCATTACAGAAAATGTGTATAGGTTTGCTTCTATTATAGTCATGATCAAAAGGCTATGATATATTGAAATATTTGCTTTGTACAAATACATCTGTTATCAGAGGGTTTCTTAACATAAATGGTGTATTTTCTATAATGTGCTCCTTCTAATGAATGGTTCAGCGAAGGCATGAGAACCGAGCTATGTGGGGAGAATGCAGTAATTTCTCTTTAGCGTGCAGGAATTCTGAATACAAGTAAATGCATGCCAAATTTTATTGCTTCTAAATCTGAATAATTGTATTTCTGAGCTGTGCATCTGGGTAGATAATAAAGCCACAAAACAATTTAATGAAACATATAAAAAATCAAATGACATTACTAAATATTATAATATGCAGAAAATATATTTTGCATATTGCCACCTAATCTTTCATCCACATACTAACAAATAATGCAACAATAATTGAAAGTCTTATTATCCATCTACGTAAATTGAGACCAAATTTACCTTGTTTCCTTTTCTTTTCGTGTGTGTGTGTGTGTGTGTGTGGACATAAAAGTGAGATTGATATTATTGCTTTATGTTTACGGTACATTTTTTCCATAATAACTAAGGTGACCAACATAAGTCTTTTCTCCTTTCAAATCAGTCCTCAACTCATATTATGTTACCTATCCAAGTACTTCTAAGAGGCAAGACTTGAATACGTGGACTTCATAGTTTCCTGTGTTTGATTCCACGGGAATGAAATCTGGAATACCATAAAGAAAGTGGGAGTCCTCACACATAAATTCAGTGTCTGAAGTTTACAGGTATGGACTGCCCTCACCATCCATTATAGTCAAAGGACAGATACGGGTAATGCAGAGGGCAGGACTGCTGACTCACTCCCAAAGGCTATTTTGGGACAAGGTGAGCTGCCCTTTTGGAGGTTTGTGTTTCTTTCAGTTGACTCTTAAGGAATCATAAATGGCTAGCTTAGACTTAGATGTCTAACTTTCAGAGGATCATGTGAGGTAACAAGAATCTTATCTAAAGAGGTTAAAACACAGGCTCCAGGAGGGAGGGACCTCTTTTGTTCTTGCAATGATTCTAGCACTTTGTCACTGATTTATTCTGCTCTGCCATGGAAGAGTTCAGTGCAGACTTCCAGCTGGTTGTAATGTCTGGATTTAAAGGACAGCGATCTGAACTGTCTGCCGCAAAATGTCTTTTGCAAAGGTGAACCTGTATCATCAAAGGCCACACAAACAGTAGGAAAAGGACTGAATTTCCCAAAGACCAGAGCTTGGTAATGTTGTTCTGGCTTTACTCGAGACAGCTGTCTCCCCTTTCTTTCCTTGTGATGTGTTGGCCCAGATTCTGACGTGCCTGTGCGGAGAGCTCTCCCCTCAGAGGTCCCGTACCATCAGAGGCTCAGTTGAGGTCAGTGCAAGAGATTGTGCAAGGTTAAAAGTGGATAAGACTTTGCCTTGTTTCAAGAATATATAAACAACTGTTTTTTGATAATTACCCTCTGTATATACCTATCTGTGCTCCTAAAGAAAGGTTACCACCACCATCCCATCCATCCTTTTGCTCCCAGAAGGAAAATATTTACATCCTCTCTTCCTTACTCTGCTTTCATACACCAAGCTTAGAGTCTTGAACCTCGCTCTATAGATTATGGAAAGGCAAACCTGGGACTGATAAACACCCTGAGCCTATTAGTGCAAAGACTTCTTGTGAAAGAAGAACCTGTCCTCAGTTTTTCTGAAATAAGAAAGAGCCATTGTATAAATCATAATGCTTTCCACTCCGGGTGTCAAGTGCACTTCTGCATTCCTTCTGCTGGTCCCGGAGACAACTCACACTGCCTTGATATAAAAGAGTAATTAAAAAAATTACAATTTTCTTATCAGAAGAGGGAGTAAGAAAGACCAAGACCTAACTAACCCTGGTGGCCATATTCCTTGAGGTGTTATTGGAATGAGCAAAAATACTTTTTTAAGAATATAAGAATAAATATGCTGAAAAATAGAGATTAGGAATTGTCGTACAGAGATTTCCTACAGTGAAATGGTGAGCAGAATAATCAACGCATATAAAAATATTCTGCTTCCTTGATCTAAGAATGAAATGCCTGTAGATGGGTTTTTGTCTCACTCATAGCAGGGTAATTTATTGTGCTTCACAGAATGCAGAAGAAAACTTGGCCCTTAATCTGTGAAAGGAAGTTTTCAGGATAAGGAATTTGATTTGACTTCAAAGAATATGAATTGGTTCTTTCTGTTCTGTAGTCAATTATTCCCCTTCAGTGCAACTCTCTTTGGGAATAAAGCTTTCTCTGATGAGGTTTAGCCTTATAGTCCACTGCAATCCCCCTGGATTCAGCCTTGACTCTGAGAGTCTTTCTTTTCCTTCCTTCCTTCCTTCCTTCCTTCCTTCCTTCCTTCCTTCCTTCCTTCCTTCCTTCCTTCCTTCCT
>VZRV01002087.1:1158266-1314152 GCA_013398115.1 Falcunculus frontatus
CCTCCTTCCCTCCCTCCTTTTTTCTTTCACTCTTCTGCTTCTTCTTCCCCTGTTTTTCTACCTCCTTCAAGCTAAGATTTTCTGAACAATTTATGGGAGATTTATTTAGACAGCCACTACCTAAATCAGAACTAAAATTCAGGTAAAGAGTCATGATTAAATCTTTGAAGCTTAAATGAAGGAAATTACATTGTCTAGTATGTGTAATGGGAGATTTATGCTTCATATATTTGCTTTATATATGATTTATGATGTCATATAATGTTGAAAAAATAAAACTCCAACAGGTCAAGATCAGGAATTGAATAACTGTCTGCTTCCTAAAATTAAAAAAAAAAAAAAGGAAAAAATTAAAAAGAAAATAAATGAATAGTTAAAAGCATCATAACTCATTAATTCTAAATTGAAATCTTTATTTGAAGGAGTAGTAATGATCTTTAATTTTTTTTCATATTTTAAAATATTGAAAATGTCATTATATAAATAATATATTTCTCAGCCAGTATAAACATGGAGAATGTGTGTCTAAAATAAATCTCCCTGCAGTTACCCTTTGTGATGGTATTGATGTGGTGACTGCTTTTTGTTTGGTTTTTGGTTTTTTTTTTTAGGATTAATATGAATTAATAGAAGTTTTTTAATGTGGACTAAATTACAGGATTTTACAGAAAAAGTACATTTGCGAGTGAACATACCATAAAGTTCAATCCTAGATTCAAATTTGATTGTTTTGTGGAAGGTCTGAAAGGTAAGATTTTTCAACTAAATTTTCAAATAACTATTAATTACTGAGCTTCCCCTCCCATACTTTCCTCTGTCCAGATGTGACCATGTTTAGGAATTTAAATGGAAAGAGAACTGTTTAGAAAACATTTCCCATCGTTATAAACACAGAGTTCATAGCTCAGTAAAATGGACATTGTAAATTTAGTTGAGGATTAATATGTAGGTTTGATACACTTCTATTTTCTGTAATTTAGCTATATCTACTCCATCTTTCTCTCAGCCATAAAATTTCAGAAATATACTCTAGAAGAAATTAAACATGGGCTATCAAAATGATCAGAACTTGTTAAGGAGATGTCATTTCTCTGTTTCAAAGTGATGCATAAATGGTGTATGGGGCAGAAAAGTAGAAAAAAAAAGAGTTATTTTTTCATAGTTTTTATGTATTTCTAAACTTTCTTAACAGTCCATTAAAACTGCCATTTAACCTACTAGATATGAAGTGTTAAATATCTCCATATGATGCCTTAAATGCAAACAACAAAATATTCCAAAATTGTAATTGGAAATGAGGAAGTGAAATAGATTGTAAACCTGAACTTAAACTGATTTTTCAATTTCAGTGTCCCATTATGCGGAAGCATAAAACACAACAACAACAAAAAAAAGGAGATCAGATTCTTCATTAAAAAATTGAGAACCAAATTACTCACTCTGGAATCACTATCTGGAAAGGGGGAGGGTTGCAGACAATTTGGGGGATTCATATGGGTAGAAGCTATGCCCCTTTTTTCCTTTTATATAGGTGAGAGGGAAGGCTTGATACTTTTTGTTCTCGCTATATACCTCCAAGATATTGCAAAAAGGGTGATATTCTGTGATCGAAGGTGGAATTTATCCAGACAAGGAAACATCTCTTTTTTAGATACTCAGGTTTTCTTTCATGTTTTTACCCTTTAATGTTAAATGGGTCACAGGACTTACAACCTACCCACCTTTTAAAACTATCCATGCTTCCTTCTCTTGTCTGACTTAACCAGCAGTGATTAGAATTGCTTGATATTTCAGGCAGAGGTGTGGGGTGGAAATGCTCTAGCTTATTGGTAAGCAAAGTAGGCAGTGCTGGTCTCACTGGTAGCAGGAAGATAAGTGGTTTAGCATCAGACATTACATACTTGGAAGAAATAAAAAAAATCAGGAAAAATATAAATAAAAAAGAGTGCAAAGTTTTATTGTCAAGTGCGGCTGTCACTTCATGAAACCAGAGTCATATATAAGATATATGTGACATACTAATAGGAAGTAATTTACCCAAGGATGTTTTTGTGCCTTGAAGTGCCTTCAACATTTCTGCTTTGAAAACTTTGCAAGTGTGTATGCATCAGAGCAGTTACCGAGGCGCTGAAGTTCCCAATTTGTGCACAATGTGACTTTTATAATGCCATTAAACTCATCTCATGGAAAGCGGTGTGCACAAAACAATGATACATGAGATCTCAAGGAGGCTGCTGAGTGGGGGACAAGGCTGGAGTGAGGAGAAAGCTTTTATAAAGTCACTTTGAGAACACACCTCTGCTCCAGAGACCCTCTGTTTATCCTCATTGGCAATCGTCTCATGCGCTTTGGGTGGAGATTCATGCACGTGCTGGTTTCGTCTGGGGTAGAGTTAATTTCCTTCACAGGATCTACCATGGGGCTGTGTTTTGGATTTTTGCTGAAACAGTATTGATAATACTGAGATGTTGTCATTATTGCTGAGCAGGGCTTGCACAGAATCAAGCACCTTTCTTCTTCTCACCTCATCTCAGCAGTGAGCAGGTACACAGGGAGCTGGGAGGGGACAGAGGCAAGACAGCTGACCCCAGATGATTACAGGGATATTATTGAAGGCATCATTCTCAGCATACAAAACAGAGAAGAAGAAAGTGTGTGAGGGGAGTTTGGAGTGATAGCATTATTCCTCCCAAGTCACCCTTGTGCATGATGGATCCCCTGCTTTCCTGGGGATTGCTCGGCACCTGCCTGCTGATGGGAAGAGCTGGAAAAATTCCTTGTTTAGCTTTGCTCGTGAGCATGGTTTTTCCTTCACCTGTTAAACTGTTTTAATGAAAAACCCATGTATTTCTTCCCTTCTGATTCTCTCCCCATCCCACCATGGCCAGTTAGTGAATGAGTGGCTGTGTGGGGCTGAATTGTGTTTAAACCAAGACAGTGCTGCTTGCATTCCTCATCCCCTCAGTATAACAAATTGCACGCATCTGTTTCTCTCATTAAAGTAGATTTATTGTGGTACTCATCTATTTACCTCTACCAAGGGGCAGAGACAGCCCAAGATTCCCATGAGGTCTAACTCGAAGGGATGGCCTCAGATGAATATGTGGGATGTGTAACTCCATTGGTCACGCAATCAAAAATAAAAGCTCACCATTTTCCAGCTGAAGTGTGACTCTTTTCTCTCGTACCCTTCCTCCTGCCTTGCCCACCCACCCTGCTCTTTTCTCATCTGTCTCTTTCTGCATCCTGACTGTAAATCCAGGAGAACTTTTGTCACCTGTGTGAGCAATAGCACACCCAGTTCTGGGCACTGGGTTTTCAAAAAGTGTGCTGGAACACAAATAATGCTCACAATTTTACAGCTGAAAATGTTCTCCCTCCTCCTGTTTTGCACTGGGACAGTTCTGAGCATTACTTTTGCCCCATGGGAGGCAAACTGAGGGCACAGATTAATTTTCTACTAAAACTGAGATGGTGGTACACCTGGGGAGAGAGGACACATAGATTTCCCTGTATGATGGGAAAATCTAAACCTATGATTTTTATTTGCTCATTCAAAAAATACAAAAAACTCCTTGACAACAAGCATATAAACATCTTGCTTCAAAATAAAATTCCCCGGAGGGAAAAAGTAAGGGAGGTGAAGGTCAGTCCAAATATTTTGCTGTACTAAATTCAGAACATTTAATTCACAGTAAAATGATATGATTTTTTTAATGCACTAAACCAATTATTCTTTTAAGCTATTTTGAAATTTTAAAAGAAATATCCCGTGTGGAAGCTTTTGCCACAGTACAGTTCGTCACCATCACTGTGTTTCATTTGTTTTTCTCCTCACATGAAATTTGCTTGAAAACAATAATTTTTAGGCATTTTTAAAAATATAATTTTTCTCACCAGGCAGGCATTCTGACAACATTGTTCTGAACAGCTTTAAATGGCAATGACTGGCTCTGAAACGCTCTGCCCAGCTTAAGGCATCCAAAGTAGGAGTGCAGAGAGAGACTCCAGACTACTCACTCAGTGTGGCCCTTTTCCTCATGAAGACTTAGGCTAGATAGTCCTTAGTCATAGACTTAAATATGTTTGATATACCCAGGCTTGGATTCAACAGCTAGGAACAAATGAAACCCAATACAGCTGGGTTTAGGTGTAACTATTTCTGTTTAGTTAGGAAAAGGAACAGGCTTGGCTCTATCCTCCTTTTCCGGGGGCCTTCAGAGCTGATGTACCTCTGCAGCAATTAAATGGCCTTGCATTAAAGCAAGGAAAAAGCAGTGGAAGAAGACGAGCCATGACAACTTAAGACCTAGTCCTGAGGTGGTCCAATTAATACATTTTCTTTTGTCCATTCCCATTTCCACCCGAAGACACAGTGTGAGTCTTTGTCTGGGGTGTGAATGCGAAAATATCTATATGTGAGCTTGTGCCCCTGTTTCTCACCCCTCCCCTTCCATTTTCTTAATGGTATTCAGGGAGAGTCATACTTTTATTTTTCAAATTACACCAAGGCATTGTATTAAATATAGGATTTGGGACTTGGCAAATCAACAAGCACATTGTACTCCTATGGAGACAAAAGGTGACTGAACAGTTTAGCCAGCTGACATACAGGCAAAAGTAATGCTCCACGGTAAGAGGATTGCTGGCTCTATTGTTGGGCCCACAACAGGAACCAACTTATTGCAACATTAATTTCCCATCTCACATGGAAGTTATTTAAGGGAGAAGACTAACAAGCAAGCAGTGCCCACAGTTTAATCCTATTGTCACCCTGATGGATTTATATTTGCTGCTGGGCTGTAGAGGTGGAATGAGGCTGCTTTGTTATTATTTCAACTGCATTTGTTGGGGGAAAAACAACCCCAGGATTAGGAAAACATGGCTTCTGCTACCTTTAGATAGTCAGGAACTGCTGTTCTGTTAGTGTAGGTATAAGATGACTAAAATTATATCTTAGTGATGCAGAAATTCTTCACTCAGGAATGATAGAAATATTTTTAACTGCAATTAAGGCTTGTGAAATGTCTTTTTTTTTTTTTTTTTTTTTTTTTTTTTTTTTTTTTTTTTTTTTTTTTTTTTTTTTGCTACATCTGTTCTCATGACTTCATTTCTCATTAGCCTTTTTAAAATTCGTGTAGCAGCAGTCACAGCAGTACATGGGGCCAAGTGTAGTAGTAGTCATTGCATGTTTCCTGCTCTCTGCATCTTGGGAATAGTTGTAGAAGTTCATCTATAGATATGTATTTCCTCTGTAACGTGAAGGTGAGCCTTTTGTTGGTTTTGCAGTTACAGGCAACTACTTTAGTGACGTTGAACAGCAGAAACAGAAGTCTCCAGTAGACCAGGTATTCAAATATTTAGTTCTCCAGATTCGGACTAGGTGTCAGAGCCTCTGGTGATCCTTTTTAGCACAAAGCTGTTTAACCTTACATGCACAGAAAGACAGTCACAGCCTTGGATTACCAGACAGAAATACTTCAGATCCAGTTCAGCCAAATCTTTCACTGACGTTGATCATCATAATTACACTTAAATCAGAAAGCGTCAAGGTGGTTTACATGTGGTTTACAACTACCCCTGTAGTTTTTACGGCTTTCTTGAAAGAGATAGCTCCTTTTCAAGGTACTCATAGTCAGAGTGAGTAATACAGGAGAAATTCAGGAGTACTCATTGTTTCTGTTGGAATCATGAACCTGGGAAATTTACAGGTAGTCATCATTTCTTGTGCATAGGAATTCCAGGAAAGTTTTATTTGAAAACATGAACAAAACCCCACAAATCTTTTGGAGTGAAAATGACCTCCAATTTTATTTTTGGTTTTCTAGAAATGTTTATGATTTTATTGGAGTTTTTTTTGTTTGGTTGCTTGTTGGTTTTTTTTTGGGGGGGGGGGGTTTGGGTGGGAGGGTTGTGGTTTTGTTTTTTTTTTTAATTGGACTTTTTTGTTGGGGTTTTTTTTTTCATTTTCAATTTGCTGAAATCCATATCTGAACTTTTTTATCTTAATTAGACTTTCAGGCAAAATATAGGAAATAAACCCACTCCCAACTTTTTAAATTGCTTGTGAACAGTGTTTACTTATTTTTTGAATCCAGTATTAACTGAAAATATATTTTTGCTGACAGGCAACTGGCCTAAAGCAGAATCTTTCTTTCTTGACGCACATACAAATGCTGTCTTCCTCCCCACTTCATTTGACTGCATCAGTCTAGCATTCAGAATGGCACCATGGCTCTTCTTAATGCTCCTCATTATGTCATTTAGTTATATATGTTTTTTTTCTCACGTATGCATATTCTATTTTTTGCTGCTCAATACTCTATTCCATACAGATGGAACATATTCAATGGCCTGTCAGCCTGACAGTCTTTCTCAGTCTTCTTTAAAAATAATCTCTTTAAGTGTTTCTTGATCTAGATCTCTGCCTTATGCTCTTTGGTGCAGGGAACATATCTGATTTTTAAGTACAAAGAGTTCCTTTCTACAATTAGTAAACCATTTACAAGGGTGGAAATCTGATACACAGTTCTCAAAAAAGACAGAAATACACAAAATATCAACCAGTCCTCTTTGCATAATCCTGGTGCTAGCATTAAGGTTTTATACTCCCCAAATACCTTCCTTCAGATAGATTTGAGGCAAGTCTATTGGAAGTGTCTGTCTAGCACCATTTTAAGTCCTGTGTGAGGTCCCCAGTTTCCTCTTATAGCTTGTTCCTGAACTTTAGCAGCCATCATCTTCCAGCCCAACTCTGGAATCTTTGATCAGAAATTACTGCAGATCCCTGCTCAGTGGCTCATTTGCATTTAATATAACTATAGCTATTTAAAAATTATGAATTTGGGATTCATTTCACCTAATTTTAGTTAACTGCAGGGTAAGTGTCTACATAAGAGCTGGTTTTCTGAGCTCCAGTTGCTAAAATTGTGTGACTCCTCAGAGGGATTCCTCTGATTAAATGCCGTGCCTACTTCAGGCAGAGCTTGATTATTCACCAGAATACATTGGCTCACCCTGGGAAAGGATCCTAAGCAGGAGGTTCATACTGCAGGACAGGAGGCACCTGGAAGGTCCCGCGTGCTGTCCACCAGCCCAGCCTGCATGCCTTGGATCATCAGATGTCAGTGCCTGCAAGTGAGCTGAGCCATGAATGTCTGGGAATTTCTGAGCTGTCTTGGTTCCCTCTGGAGTCAGCAAGGAGAGAGAGCTGGGAGGAATTTGTTTTGGGAGGTGGGTATTCCTCACCCTTTTCTGTACAGGAAAATTATGTGCCTAGATTTTAAGTCAGCTGAGGTGGTCTACAGTGAAGCTCACCCTTGGATACTCATGGCAGAGGATGTCAATCTTTTAATAGTGCTTTTAGAGAAACACGTCATTTTGTCATGCCTTGAGAGTGAATCTTAATCTGCTTTAGCTTGGAAGGTTGTTTCTGCCCTTGATTTGTATAGGAGCCTAGGGCAGTTGCCTACTTACTTATTTCAATGTTTCTTTACCTGAGCAATGAATAATAATATTACAGGGATTTTATTATTTATTATTAACACTGATACAGCACTGATTATATACAGACATATTTAGTATCACATTATGTTAGATGCTGTAAAAATAAATCAAATAATACAATTTCTATTCCACAGAATTTGCAGTCTGAAAAAAAATATGCAACAAAAATGTCCTAATAAAGATGTGAGGTTGGTAAGAAGGAACAAAATTAATCATACAAAATCCATAGTCCATCAGAAGTAGCAATTATAAGTCATTACCTGATATTTTTCAGTGCTTTTACATGTTTGGATGAAAGTCTGTAGACAGGCTAATGCCAGTGTAAGTGAACCATATAGGGGATGAGAGCTTGTAAGCAGACTTTCTATTTGGGAGAATAAATGTTTGTGTTATGCCAAAAAACCCAGAAAAAAAACCCCGACTCAAAACAAAATAAAACATATTTGCTTTGAAATATCTGGAATAGAATTCCATTAACATTTAGTAAAATTCATTGTCATGGAAATGAATTGCTTTACATTTAATACGCATCAGTTCAGCAAAAGATTATGAAACTATTTTGATTTTTTTTTTTCTACAAGAAACATATTTTTGCAGTGCCTATAGTAAGTGTAGTCTAGCGGATTTGATTGGAGAAAAAAATATACCATGACAGGAGAAACAGATTAGCCGTACAGGAGAGGGAATATATATTGGACGAAAGCATACAGAGAAGTCCAGACCAATTTACCACACAACCTTCTCTCTAGAACAGTGCCATGCTGTCGTGCATTCAATGCTAAGGCACCCATGTGCAGTTATCCTAGGCAACATCCACAGCTATCAGAGAACACATATTGAGAATTTTTTGCAGCACAGCTGAATCTCAGCCCAAAGATTTGATGCTAAAAAGACCAGATTTTGTGCATCAGAAGCTGATGTAGCTTATTTAATTGGACAATATGCTGTAATTTATGAATTTGGATGTACACGTACGCACTCGCCTATGCAGGACTGTGACCTAAAGCTGCAACATAAGCAAGCATGATAGATTCCAGCACCTGTTTAAGAACAGATTCCTACTCACATACTGTCCTAACTGTTGAAGAGTCCTCTTCACTGTACAAACTTCAGTTTGTATCTGGTAGTCCATAAGTGAAGTATCCAGATAAATGAAAAAATACATATGACTGATATGAAAAAAAACCAGGATACGTTATCAGGAATGGCTGAGAGAATTGGAATTGTTCAGCCTGGAACAGAAAAGTCTTCAGAGTGACCTAATTGCAGCCTTCCATCGTCCAAGAGAGCCTACAAGAAAGATGGAGAGGAATTTTTTACAAGGGTATGTACTCACAGGCTGAGGGGGAATGGCTTCAGGCTGAAAGAGACGAGGTTTAGTTTACATATTTAGGAGGAAATTCTTCCCTGCGAGGGTGATGAAACACTGGGACAGGTTGCCCAGAGAAGTTGTGGAGGCCCCATCCCTGGAAGTGTTCAAGGCCAGGTTGGATGGGGCTCTGAGAAACCTGATTGGAATGAACACCGGTAAGGTTGGAACAAGATGATCTTTAAGGTCCGTTCCAACCCTGGCTATTCTATGATTTTGGGATCCTACGATTCTGTGTAGAGAACACAGCCTTAGTTTTCCAGTTGGGATTGCTGAGTGGGTTCTTTCTTCCTGTTGCATAAAGATGCAGCCATTCCTTGTCTTGGCTCACTGTGCAAAGACAACTGCACAACTGCCAACCTAATACATGGATGAAAATCTAGCTTTTACCATTTGCTAATTTTTCTTATCATAAATACCCAATTTCCTTAGAAAATTGCTGAAAAGCAGCTATTCCTCAAAGTTGCCCGAAATGGTAAGAATAAGTAGATGTCTGCAAATCAAAATATTACTTTCTTAACTTGCGTGTTGTGTGTATTCTTCTCTCCTGCCCCTAAAAGTGTTCCCTGACTTACTCATTAAAAATGAATCATTTAAATAGGCAAAGCTGGGAATGGGTAGTGTCTCAGTCTTGCCTATCACAACAGAATACCTCTGTTGGTTATTCTTTGGGTGTTAACATACTGTATCTAATAAATAGTAGTGACAAACTGCAAACACCATGGAAAGTTGCATTGATTATAATATTAATTCAAGAGCAAACAAGACAGATTTTTTTCTTTAATTCAGGGGGAACAAAACACAGCATAGAAATTGAACATAAACAGAGTTGGGATCTGCAATTCATTTTTCTTGTTTACTGGGAAATTGGGCCTAGTTAAGTTTCAAAAATGCTAATGAGGAAATAAATTAGGTAGCAATTTTCCAAGGCAGTATCTCATTGGATTTGTATTTGTTTACTTTTATCTATATTTGTCCTTGTTAACCCCTTTTTTCCCCAGCCATTCAATTTCCTTCACTATGGCTTTTTCCTCTTTCTGTATCTGCATATTTGTTTGGTATGATAGCATTTATATGTTTCCAAGACATTAATATCTGCTCTTCATAGAAAAGAGAGGGATAATCCACTTTGAGGGTCCCGTACTCTACTCATCTCACTGTCAACTGAATGACACATCAGTCCTACTGGATTTCCAAAAAGCTCCTGGCATTTGACTATCTCTATTCACAATATAGTTAACGGTAGTTCATTGAAACCAGTGAATCAGACTTAGGCCAGCAGTAATTACTTTTGAAAATTCCATCCTTAATCCCCAATAGTTTCTATTGACCTTTGTGAGATGCTTCTCTTGAAGGAAACTTTAACTGTAATGAACCTTAAAAAAGAGGCAAATTAAGATTTTTTTTTTCTTAAGGCTAAAATATATACTCATAAATTTAAATATAACTCTCCTGTAAGTATGTTTGGGGTTTTTTTTAAATGAGAACCATTTCACCATCATAAGAAAAAGTTTAAGAGTAAATTATTGCATGACATTAAAGGTATACGGCTCAATGTAATGTCATTGCACTGTAATTCCCTTAAGTTTTGCTCTGGGCAACACACTTAGTGCATGGGCATCAATCTGGGTAGAGAAAAGACAATGCACTTGCATCAGAAAATTCATCTGCAATGCAATTCCTTTCTGTTTCACAGGACTGTCACCATTAAGAAGTCAATTTTCAAACCCCATATAGTGACTTTGAGAATGGCACTCGAGGACCTGCTGATATAAAACCTATCATTATCAGGTCAATCATTTCCCAAAGCAGTGACAGATATTCAACATTATTTTCAGAGATAAATGAATAGTCTTCATCGCAGCTCCTCTCCTTGTTGGCAATTTCAGTAAAGAGGCCAAGAGGTGAATAGCCTGCAGAACTGGTTCTCTTTTTTTCATGCCTTGGGTTGACTTTTTTAAGTTAAAGACCTTTTGGAGAAAGTTTGCCCTCTCACAGCCTTTTTTTGCAAAAAGTGGCCATGTATGTGAATTTCGAGCAACCAGCAACACCCATTGCTAAAGGGCAGGAGCTAACCAGGGAAAGGTCATTCCAATTCACAAAGGGCTTTGATATTTCAGAATAGCTGACTTTGTTATGAACTGAAGGAGAACCTCACATTTCAAATTCTTTGTGTAAAACAAAAAATGTCACGGTCTTCAGGAAACCCACCAGAAGAGCCATCCTGAAGGTATGAACACTGGAAGCTCCTGGGAGGGTGGCTGTACAGAGGCTCCACAAGTTTTCTGTTTCTCTTATCCTACACATTTAAAATGGGAAGCCACTTCGATAAGTAGCAAGATGAGGAGGGGCCAAGGTATTCAGAAGATCCAATAGCTTCCAAGTTTTCAGCTTCCCTTCCATGTGAAGAGGCATAGTGGGATGCTGGAAATCCCCATAACCAACGAATGGAAAAAATGGAGAGAAACAATGACTAAAGAGAAAACAACCTTTTCTAAAGGACCCCAGTCTTAGATTCCAACAGAACTCTATCAAAATTCAACAGCTGTCATAAAACATTTATATTTTATGAATTTTTATTTTATAAATTATCACCTCCTGAGGGA
Source organism: Falcunculus frontatus (assembly GCA_013398115.1). Taxonomy (NCBI): domain Eukaryota; kingdom Metazoa; phylum Chordata; class Aves; order Passeriformes; genus Falcunculus; species Falcunculus frontatus. The sequence goes on from VZRV01002087.1 coordinate 1,169,748, forward strand.
ATATTATTATTCAGGAAGTTTCTACTAAACAGTAATGAGGATAAAGCACTTCTAGAAGTTTTGTGTTTGTTTGTTTGTTTTTCAATTTTACTGCTATTCTATGTTAACTGCTTATACATAAATTTAAGGGCCACAGACCCAGCTTTAATAATATTTTCCACACTTATTCATTCTTTAGTTTGTTTTCCAATACACTTTGCTATCATGTACTTGTATTAGCACATGCATTCAATGTCAAATATAAGGTAAATTCAAAAAATGGCTTTTGTTTGGTTTTTTTTGTTTTTTTTTCATTTTTCAGAATAGGGAAGTGAGTGTGGCTCCCTTCTCTGTTAGAGGTATAGCTGGGAATGGATAGAAAAGCTTTCTAAAAATAAGACTCCATAAAGTTTTCTTCAACAGACTTATAAACCTCTAAGATATGGGAAGAAAGAAAAAAAAAATAACACCAAATGAGAAAACATAGGGTTTGGTTAATATTATATTTCTGTTTTGATCGATGCCTCTTGCATGTTCATCATCCCACACACCAATTAGTTTTTTAAGCAGGCTTTTATTTCACCTTTTGTAAAGCCTCATTCTTCCAAAATGAAATAGGTCAATATAAGTTTCACATGTAAACATCCAGCCTCCAGTAGAGACCTCCTTGCATCTGTCATAGTCTTCTGACAAAGTACAGATCATCACAAACTGAGGATGGCCCTTTTTTATCCTCTGCTGGGGTTTTCCCCTACAAGCCCATGCCTTCCCACCTTCCTTTCTCTACTCTCTAAATGCCTGCATCAAGATCTCGTTCCTTGAAAGAAGGCGCCCGTTCCCTGCTAAGCACCTCTTTAACAAGCCTCATTCTAAATAAACATCATCCATCACATAACTCTGTGATTTATACTTTTCATCTAGGAAGGTGTGCTGATCCAGGCACCAAATGCAGACTAAGCTCCCTTAGGGAATGAATTCATCCTTATGAAACTTCCTCTTCAAACTCCATTTCTCATTAGAATGAGTGTTTTCTTTTTCTTCTTCATTTTCTCCCACATTTTTCTGTCTCCCCTCTTCCTCCCATGCATCAAGTAGTTTTACATTACTCTTCCTACATTAAAAAAGTGCTTTGTTACAGGCAACCTTTCAATTAAATTTCTAAGTAAAATGACTGTATTAGGCAAAAGTTTGTGTAGTAGCCAATAAAATGTCAGATAATATTGAACACAGGCTTGGACTAACCTTGCAACCCAATAAGTTATTATGTGCAAATGTTACAACTTGATTTTGAAGAGAATACACATGTATGATGAAGCCATTTTATGGCTAAGCTGAGTGATTGATTACAGCATTCTGATCCATCTCGACAAGATAAACTCAGATAAAAGAATCTGATGATATTTAAGACTTGACAATTTATTATCCAAAGACTCCTGTAAAAATGATTTTATAATTCCTTTCATTTAAGTGGGGTTTTTTGAAAGTAATAAAATATATTTTTCAGAGTAACTGACTGTGATTAGAAACTCTTTTTGCTCGCTAGAAGCAAATTCCACTAAGAAATAAAAATGAGATGAGACAAAAACAAACGTTACTGTTTGTCCTAGCCACTTCTTGAAGCCACTTTATGAAAGCTAGTCAAATGGGAACTTGTTTGTCTGTTAAAACTTTAAGCTTTTTATTATGCTTAAAATCTTGTTATGTGCTAAAGGGAAATGCAGTGACTACAAGAAGGCAAGAATTTATTATTATTAAAAATGAAATCTTAATGGTAAAGCTAGACAAGTGTTATTGGTTCAGATTCATTTAATACAGGAAAAGAAAATAAAGAATATTTGTACCAAGTAAAAGGACTCAGCACTGTAACAAAGCAGTTGTAATTGTTACACACACAGTAGTACCTATCCCTTTCATGAACATTATGGTCACCCCTCCACTGTCCCTCTGGATCCTATACCACACATCTTACTTGAGCAAGAGATTATTTGGATCCGACCATCAGTGTTCCAAGTTCACAAATGGGAAAAATGAGATGTTAATGGGTTTTCTTCATTATTCCTCCTTTTTGGGGGGACTGGCACGAGCAATTTTTATATTTTCTAACATCCTTATACACCTTGCTCTTTCTTCCTTGTTTGCGCCCTCATATTACATCCCAGCTTACTACACCTAGTGTGTTCTATATATATTAGATATCTGATCTTTGATGTCTTTGTTGCCCTTAAACCTAATTTCACCCAGCTCCAAGACTTCATTTCTTTTACCACTGCTGACCTGACCAGAACTAACATGCAGAGCAGGATTCTTTCCTCCTAACTTAACCTATCAAGTTAGACTCAGTCTTTCTTTAAGGAGAACAATAGAGCACTTACAAATGACCAAAAAGGAGCCTAAAATGTATGGAATTAATTGCATACTGGAGGCACTTGTCTTTCTTACATTCTGAGAGTTATATGCTCTTCTTTTGGCACCAGTTACATATACTCCTTACTTCAGTGCAATATTTAACATGTAATGGCAAAATTAGTCCAACAATCCACTGTGCTTTCATTGTGGTAATATGGATCTCAGATTATTATGAAAATATGAGAAGATTTTCTGAAAACCATTGCAGGTTTCACAGTCTTTCCCTCAACTTCGGTACTGGCAAGTCTCTTTCATTACTCTCAGAGTCAACAACTTCAATTTATTTGAAGAGAAAGCAAACCCGCCAAACCTCCAACCCAAAAGAATTTTTTGGAAAGCTCCAGTTGACTTCCCTGAGAACTGGATATTCTGTGTTTATGGATGCATTCAGCCTTCCTGGATTTCAGACAAATGTTTTCTAAACTGACTCTGTTGATGGAAAAATCAATTCATTTTGGTGATATGGCTACAGAAGTAAGCCAGATGTCTACCACTGGGACTTTTTTCATCTATCACTCTTAGTTCTGTTTGGTCTCAATAATACAATGAAACATATTCCAGAAGCAATTAGAGCCAGAGGACTGTGACTCCCTTCTCCAACTCATTTTCTCTCCTTAACCTTGGGCAAGTTTCGTAATTATTATTTCCTTCCATCTCTAACATATAAAATGGGGAAACTGTTATAGCCTGATATCAAAGATAGCAAATATCAAGAGTGTGGAACTGTCTAACTACCACATGAATAATACTCTGCATATATTCCCTACACATATTAATAATCATAATAAATGTCATAATAGGTGATAATGCATTTGCTTGCTGTGCCTATTCTTTCAAATAGAGTACAGCTAGAAGAACAGCAATAATTGGTATGAGTAATCAACCATCACAACAATGAAAGTTTCAACTGAAAATAAGTACCAGATGTTGAATGAAGAATAATGTAATAAGTAACCTAGAGGTGTGAAAAAGAAGCAAATTTCATTTCATCAACAATTTCTAAGTTGATGAAGTTATTTTTTTTTCTGAACTATATAAAATACACCAAAAATGTTCACTAGGAAAAAATAGTATCTCAAAGATTTTCCTTTAATAAAATAATGAATTCTACCTCTAATTAAGTCATTAAAATCTTGTTAGATAGCATCTAAGACAAAATGTTATCATAAGATAAAAATCATATTGTAACACAAATACCAAGTTTTTGTTCTACCAGCACTGAAAAGGAATGTTACAATGCCATGAAAATTCTTCCTATTTTACTTTAAATTAAACTGTAAATTAAATCAATCTTTTTCCCCAAAGCTTAATTGTATGCAATTTGTCAATTTTTAACCCCAAGATAGGAAGGACATGGACATATTGGAGTGGGTTCAGAGAAGACCACAAAGATGAGCACCTCTCCTAAGAGCAAAGGCTGAGCGAATTGGGATTGGTCAGCTGGGAAAAGAGAAGGATCTGGGTTGAGCAGCCTTACGGTACTCAAAATAAGCTTATAAGAAAGATGGGGACAGAGTTATTAGCAGGACTTACAGTAAAAGGGCAAAAGGGTCATGGTTTTAAACGAAGAGGGTAGTTTAGTTTAGATATAAGAAAGAAGATTTTTACCACGAGTGGTAAAACACTGCCACAAGTTACCCAAAGACATGGAGGATGCCTCATCCCTGGAAACATTCAAGGTCAAGCTGGAGAGGGCTCTGAGCAAGCTGATCCAGATGAAGATGTCCCTGCTCACTGCAGGGTTTTGGATAAAGATGACCTTTACAGGTCCCTTCCAACCTAAACCATTCTATGATTCTTTATTTATGACTAGATGCAGTCATAACACACACTAAATACGTCCTGTTTCTGTCAGAACAGGAGATAAGATTGCTCTTCATCTGATATTACTGCATGTGAACAACATGTCTTAATTACAGGCTCTGTCGTCCACTCTTGCCATCTCACTGGACGTACTGTGACCGTTGTTGCGGTCTGTAGTTTCTGCGTTGGCATGGCAAGCCGCAACCTTCCTGGAGAGCGCTGTGGGGCGGCATCGGGGACAACGGCTGTTCTGCTTCCCATAGCCCTTCCGGGCTGCCCCGCGCCCTTGCTCCGGCTGGCTGCTGGCTCCACAACACGGTGGCGATAAAGGAGGTGAGAAGGCTCTCCACGTGGGGAGCACATGACTTTAACCACATGGTGACAAACGACAGAGAAGCGATATGGCAGGGCGTTTTGGGGCTTTATATGGGGACAAGGAGGGGCGGAGAGAGCATGTCGACTACTGGTTTCAGGGTGCATGGGCGGCACATGGGCGGAGCTGGGGTACCAGAACCAATGGGAAAAACCCGAGGGAGTGGCTAGGACCAGGGTCAGGGAAGGGAAGACAATATGGGAAGGGCAGAAACTTAGTAGGAAAAGGAGTGGGGAAATACAGCACTACAGACCATCATTCAGCAATTCACATGATACCCTTCTGGAGAGGCTCATATCCCTCTGTGTTGACTCTAGGTGGAGATTAGACAATCTTGCCTCTTAGTTTAAAACCTTGTTTAGACTACAAGCTTCGGCAAGAAGCATATAAGATCCTTATCTCATGTTTTAAAGATTTACAGTGATTCATTTTGGTTTTGTATTAGTATTGGAGGTCACCTGTTTGGCTGCAGAAAGTTTTGTCATGCAACTTCTGGGTTACTTGAAAATTAGCAAGACTATACCCACGTTCACTAAATAGATATAACCTGCCTTTGGAATTATTAGTCAACAATATTTAACTGCTCACTAGTGAAGCTTTATTCTTCCACCAGTTGAGGAGATCTGAGGTTTTTGTGAGCTTGGGACAAACAAGCAGGCACACTTACTGTCTTGAGCAATTTCTAATAGTTTCAAAACAATTCCTATATGACATATCTGTTTAGTTCAAATATATAATTGTATCTCATCACCATCTGGAAATGCACAACTGTTTTGCAACATTTTCAGGTTTTTTTGAGACAATTCATTCTCACAGTTCGATGAATTTCTGTCTCTACCATTGTGAGCTGAAGCTTGGTATTAAACCTTTGAATTCTTATGAAGAACATTGTCAACCTCAGTTCATTTCACCCTAAAGCAGCTGTACCTTGAAGGAATATGCTGTCCACTGCTTTGTCTTGGCATGTGCGTTGCTCATCAGGCTGAAAGAGCTGCAGCCATTTCCTTTGAGGGGTGCTTCTGGGCCGTGCCGTGTGCGGCCACTGGACGTGGTCAAGACTGGAGTGGTTTTGTGCCAGTCAAGAGCTCCTACCCTGTCCCATCGGCTGGCCTTGGAAATGGCGGTGCAGAAAAGAACTTGGGTGGCCCTGGTGGACAGTGAGTCAAATGTGAGCCACAATGTATCCTTGCAGAGGTGATGGCTAACCGCAGACTGGGACACATTAGCAAGACCATCGACGGAAGGCTGAAGGAAGTGATTATTACATTCCATTAAGCCCTAGTGAAACCAAACCTGGGGTACTACATCTCCCCTGCATCTGCAAGATACTCAAGCTTGTCTGACAGGCAGCTGCATGGTGCAAGATGTGTGGGTGTCCAGACCACAAGTGATACAAAAAGAAATTGAGGGAGCTAGGCTTAGTCAGTCTTCTGAAAAGTAGAATAAGTAAGTGTCATTAAATACGAGTTAGGCTGTTAAAGAGATAGTGGGGCCAGGCTCTTTGGGGAGGTAGACATATAAAGGACAGGAGGCAATGGACACAGGTTACAGAGTGTGGAATTCTGATTAGAAATTAAGAAAAAAAAATCACACAATCAGAGTGGTCAAACATTAAAGCAGAGGCCCAGACAAGAGGTGAAATACCCATTCCTGGAGACACTCAAAACTTGACTGAACAAGGGCCTATTTCAAATGGTGTAACTTTTAAATTGGCCCAGCTTTGAGCCATCCTGACCCTTCAGGTGTTCCTCAGAACTGAAATTACTCTATGATTCTGTGATCTTAAATATATGAACTAGAGTTCAGAAATCAGGTTATCTGGCCTCATGGGTACTGACTCAAAGGTCTAATTGTATGTGCTTTACTGAAAACCATAATAACTGTAGAAATAAGCGTAAACTCATATGTTTGAAATCTGTCCATATCAAAATAAAATTAAATTCCTAGTCAAATAAATAATATGAAAGAACTCAAAACTTTTCATCTAAAAATCTGCAAAACAAATGCAACAAATCTGCCTCTCAGGAAGCTTTAAAATATTACATTACATAAATAAAAAACAAATGCTGCGAATTACAGTTTTATCCTTAAATAAGCTAATTTGTAAATAACCCAGTTGAGCCTTTAAAAAAAAATCTAGAAAACTCAAGTGTAAAAAATAGGCTTGGAAGGCAAATATTTTTTGAAATATCTAGACGACATAGGAAAACAGCAAAAGCAAGCCCAAATCACTAATGTTTCTCACTTCCTTAGCAGCAACTCCAGGAAGAGAATTTGTGTTTCTTGTCTGGGATTACATTCCCATTTCTTGTCCAACATTTCGGCTTTTCTGAAATGTCTAGCTTTATAAAAGTTCAGGACAAATCTCTCTACTCTTTGATACCCATGAAGTCTGTAAAGGATGTTTCAACTGATCATTTATCTCTCAAGGCAGACTGTAAAAGAAAAAAAGGACACAAATCAGAAGGCAATTTCTTTTTACATTTTTGATGTGGAAAGGGGGAACCTCTAGGATTTATGGGACCATGACCAGAAAAGCGCATAAAGTATTTTGTCTCAGAATTACTTGACTTCTGCGAGATGACTTTGAGTTGGTTTTGTACCTTCTAGTGGCCAGTGGGTTCAGTGGGATACACAGCTATCACGCTCTACTGCTTGTATAACATTTGCTGACATGAATACACATTTCAGGCGTTCAAAAATGTTCTGAGGTAGCTGCACGTATTTGTGATAAAAACCTGTATCTGATAAAACAGCATGATGTATGGTAAGTAAGAAACATTGCCCCTCTGACCAGTATTTCCTAGGTCTCACTGTCCAGTTTCCATTTAAGACTTGTGACACGTCTCATTTTGCCTCTCGTCATCCCATTATAACTCTTCCCTGCTCTCTTCTGGTGCATGAATTTGTGGGAAAGTTTCATGCAGGAAGGGCAGTAGATCTCAACAACTGAGTCCTGCTTATCTTCTGGACTGTTCTTCCATGTAATATCCCACAGCTAAAAGAACATACAGGAGTACCTACTAAAAAAAGCCTCCTAAGGAATTCAGAGCACCCAGTTGTGTGAACAGGTGTGAAGGTCAGTGCCTTGTGACGTGCTCTGGGTTTTATATGCAGATGAAGTAGGAACTAATATTTACCCTATCATATTCTCAGCCTAGACTGAAAGACTCAAACTGGCGGGTAGTCTTTGACCTCATGCAAAACTTCAACTCTATTCATTTAAATTAGCCTTTTCCCTGGGATTAGGACTGCTTTTTTAAGTTTCAGGGAATCTGGTAAGTCTCTTGAAGAGTCAGGCTCTCCTTTTTGTTGCAGGTACCTGCTTTGCCCTCCTCCTAGGGCCCAAAAACCCCCATAATTGCACCTCCTCTGCTGGGCATCCACAGCCAGGAAACTTGTTTTGAGATGTAGTTTCCAGCCAATCAGTTCTATCAGAACCGTATTGGACTTTCCCAATCTGACGTGCAGAATCCCTTGGCTCCTCTCAGATTCTCGTTAGGAAAGAGTGAACCTGTCATACAACTTCATGGACATTCACCACATCCATACTTCAACTAATATTGTCTTCCCCGTGAATGGTACCACTTCATCACGGCTGTCTGAAGATAGAACTTTTCACTTCCCAGGGAAGCAGTTAGAAAGACAGGCTCTTAGTCTTTTCTGGCCTGCAAGGGGAAGGACCAACAAATGCTGCATTTACTAGGAATATGAGACAGAATTTCTTCAAGGCAGTAAAGGCATTTAACATGCTCATCCGTCACTAGAATTTGACTGTCACAACAGGGGCAAATTTTTAAGTCTAGGGACTGCAGGAAAGCCATGACTGTGGAGAGGTTTAATAAATGTCCCAGACTGGGTAAAGAAAGATGTGTTATGTTATTTGTTCTGATCAAAACAAAACAAAACAAAACCCCTGAATATAATACTAATTCTATCCTGTAGCCCACATGGCACACTGGGAAAGGGAAACGTAAGCTACAAAGAGGGAGCAAATGGATCCAGTGCAATCAGATGTCCTGTGGCAAAGAGCATAGGGTGTAAAAAGTTAATGTCTCTAAGAGTGTGACATAACAGAAATACTTTTCACAGCAGTTGTGAGCATTTATAGTATTAAGCAACACAGTGAATAGGAGTCATGAGGATCAACCAACGGGTAAGCATCTTTGTTCAAACCTATCACATTTGACTTCTTTTATAATTAAGTGAAAAACAGCAGTATATGTGAAGGATGGTTTATTTAATCCAAAACCAGGTAGCTAAATTAGATCAGCTGGGTTGCCAGCTGGACATGCCACCTTTTCTTCAGTGACTCTGAGAGCCTAAATTGACCTGTACATCTAAGTTCAGGTGCCTAAATATAAGTGATAAAAATCACACCAATGTGACTTTCACAATAACACCAGTCATTTAATTTAATGATGGAGTGAAACAGTCTAAGAGTGTAGTAGAACAGCCATAATGCTGGTCATTTCATGAAATAACTGAAATTTTCAGATATTTCATGAAATGACTGCTTTCACCATCTGACTGTAACATACAGCTAGGATTAGAAATGAACAAGCTACAACCACGTTCCTAGTTACTGCATTTGTATCTAAGCACAGTTCTCTCAATGAGGCTAAATCCTTATGTAGGTTCTTATCAGGAAATTTTGCTATTGCAGTTCCTTTTTAGCAGATAACAATTTTTGCTGTTCTGTTCTTTTTTTCCCCTCTATTGTTACCAAAATAAAAATGATTATAAGCATCACTTTAAAAGCATGCCATGCTAGGGATGGCTGTGCTGCAATATATCATTCTGAACTCTACTGTATTTGTTTATGGTGAAGCATTTTATATTAATGTTTCCATTGCTTATCACAGACACTGGCATTATAAGTGCTTGAGTCAACTCAGCTTGGTTATTTATTAGGATAGGTTTCACTTGCATTTCCTTGAATAAAATCCCGCCTGTCCCTTTTCAGTGAAACTGGTTTATTCCTGCCAATCACTGCTCCTTGACTGCCTTTATCCATTACATAATTCAGTCCATCAGCATTAAATAAATTAATAATACATTGGGTTTCTGGTAACTAATAACTGTGTTTTTCAGAAATGCAGATTATGTGCCCAGCTTAAAAACCCACAAGATTTATAGTAATTAGAAAACAATCCAGCATCTGAGCATCCAGTCACATGTGAAATTTCAGGTGTTGGAAACCTTGACCCTTGAATTCTAAGTTCAACACTTCTGGGCTGTACTGATTCTTGTTATTCCACAAAATTCCCTGAAACAACCTTTCTGTTTAAGGCCTTGACCTTTGCTGATGAATATTAACTAGTCCGAGGCTGCACACAAGAAGTTGTTCTTCCTTGTATTCCTTGGCAACTTCCCTGTGCATCAGTTGTTATTTTTCCATAGTGAACAGCTCAGGTGGCAGCAGAGAGATGACTTGTTTTTCTTATCTGATCCTTTGCCTGTAAGCTGCCTTCCTTAGTCTACTCTTAAATATGCATTTTATTCTCAGGTATCTCCTACTGAGTGCCTTCCAGCAGAGAAGATTTTGTACCGAGGTCTCCTCTGTCATAACCAGAAATTCTTATGCCAAACCCAGTGGAGCTGGACTACTTCATAGCAGCTGATGGTTTGCCCTCATGTTATTACCTCTTCACCTGGCAAACTCATGTACTTAAATGGGACTAATTACGTGTTTAGTGGTTTTTTGAGCATATTGACACTAGGATGCTTAACAGGCTGCAATGTAGAAATATTCTAGAAAAAAAAGATGGTTCTGAGAAGGAATTTGTAGCTACTGGAAAAAGATGGACAGAGAAAGATCATACAGAATGTTTGTGCAAGTCCAGTCTGAAGATAGTGGGACATTCTTTAGCTTCTAAATAGCTTCTTATCAGGGAAAAAAACCCCAACCAAACAAAAGGAAGTCTAGCTAAGGTGTGCGAAGTTCAATATGATGGTGGCCAAGAAGACTCTCAGTAAATGAGGGCGTCAAATGGAGTTTCACTTTGAGATTTCACGTAAAAAGAATGAGTGCTGAACATTCTAGGATTATCTTTAAATCTCTTCCTTTTTTTCCCCAAAAGATATACATATATTTTTAAATACAGATGGAGTTGCTTCTCCTTCTTCTCTTTTATTACATTTTTTTTTTGTCTGAACCTTGAAGAATAGTGTTAAAAATGCTACTTTGTCTGTATAGATGTAAACAAAAATTCAGTGGTATTGTGGTCCATGATATGTCCTATTATGGGGAAAAAATAGCTAACAAAAAGCATGCATTGTTGATAGCTAATCCTAACAAATAGCCAGACCTGTGTAACTAATTGATTTTTCACTTGGCTGGTAGACCCAAAAAGATTTTTTTCTTTTTGTCATTGAAGAAAACCCCTGAAAAACCCCGGAGAGAAACAGAAGACCAATTTGGTTTGTTTTCCTATCCTTTAACTTCTCTGAAATGAGCAAAGAAGCCTTTTTAAAAAAATTAAGTTGTGTTTTGGTTTGAAAATACAGAAAGGAAATAATGTGATTTGGCCCATTTCTGGAGGCAGGGAGTTATTTTCCTTCATTATGATCCAGTGTGTAAATAGTTCTTGTACTGCAATATCTCAGGCCGTGGGCTGAGGTCCCATCCTGTCCCCAGGGTCCTGCCTGGTAATGCATTTATATGATTTAAATTAAGAAGGTGCTCGAGATCTTTGCTTGGTGTAGAATTTTAGGGGAACTAATTTACAAATTTTGTAAAAATTAAAAATATCTAGTAGCATAATCTACTAGCAATGGGCACAATCTGATAGAAAGTAATACTGAAAGTTCGGCAGAAGGAATTTCTGGTATATCAAGAGGCAGGGTACTTAAGTTTTCTATTTCATGGAGAAAGAAGTATTAAGAGAACAAATAAACACCTTTGCTTCATGAAGGACTGCTTTCAGAGCACAGAAAGAGCTACCAGTTCATAGGGCATGTGTCATTACTTGTCAAGATCAGCAGTAATTGGTTTAATTTTAGCCAAGAAAAATACTTTGGAAAAGTAATTGAAAATCTGGAGAGGTAACAGAAAGGGTGGAAAATGACTATAATATTGATTTTTGAAATAAAAAAAAAAAAAAGAAAAGAAAAACAATGGTCATGGTAGTTATCACCTTCTAGGCCCAGCTGAAAACTGCACTGAAATAATGGATTAAGTACTGCAAAATAAAAGTTATGGAATTTCTGGATAATTTTGTGAGCACAATTAGCTCTGTGAGTTTAATAAATTAAAACGCTTGAGACTCATACCTTGAGTTATCACTGCATCACACCTAATAGAGATTCCAGTATCTATGCAAAGACAGGGAAAAACAGATTTGTCCCACCAGTAAGCAAAGAGTTTTCCCTGAAATGCCTATAGAGCATTCACAGAAGGTGTCCTGAAGTTGTGGGAAGAACCCACATCAAAATTCCTCTGCTATGCATGTTGATAAAGCTGTTGAAACATGTATTTTTTTGAAACAGAGAAGTGTGTCACAATTTCTGAGTTATATCATTGTTCAGATGTTAAAGAATAAAATGCTGGCTTCCTGGTATGAAAATGAAGACCTTCTGAAATCCTGAATATAGCCAGGAGATGGTAAGAATGTTTCTCAGACTTCTAATTTCTGCCATTTTTTCTCTCACCAGTAAATTGATTTGGAGTGCATCCTTTGTTTTGGACACTGTCATATCTCTTGTAACAATCTTGGATTCCACTGCAATAAAGAATGAGTCATTTTGCATGTGTATAACTGTATAGCAGCTAGATTTTGGAAAGAGTTTTGCTGTCTACCTTAGATGGGAATGTCATCAGTCAACTTGATCCTTTGTCTGAAGGTGTAAACACATGCTGGCAAAAATTACACATAGACAACAAGTTCTTCCCCACCCCACCTCCAAATAAAAGATACCTAAACTGTAGCCAAAAGGCATCAAACTATCACAGCTCTTCCATAATCAAAAAGGGTGCTAAATTATCTGGGTTGTGATAAGGCATGATGGGCTAAAAAAAGACCTTCATAAAGAAAAAAAAATCCACTTAAATGACACATTAAACCTCAAAAATTGAAAAAAAGTTGACAGATATTAAACAAGTCATACTTATTCATGTGAACTTCTCAGCTGAGAAGTTTCTACTGAGGTTTATAAAACCATTCTCAGGAGTAAGTGCTACCTGATGAAGTAAAAGTTGTCAGGACCGGGCCTTCACTTTTATCACCCTGTTCTGAACTACAGAAATTATATTAAGGGTCATTATTAATCAAAATCTAACCAGTGGGAAAACTGACGCATCAAGAATTGATTTATTAAAGGTCAAAGAATAAATCCTGGTTGCAGACGAAAAGATTTCCGGCCCTTTTCTTTAATATAAGATTAACATTTCACATCACATGAAATTCATGTGCATGTAAAGATTCTTAAAAATAAAATAACAAAAAAGTAAATAAATAAATTATTGCATGTATAGGTATGTGAGATCTTGGGGTTTCCAAAGCAGAAACTTCTCTTTTGCTTTAACTCCATCCACACAAACCAGCTCTCAGTAGGAATGTGCTTGGCTGCCAAGAATTTTCAATTCAGATGTACTCTGCGCCTATGTGTTTTTGGCTAAGAAGGAAAAAGGTAATAATCTACTTTTCAGTTAATTTTCAAGGTCATAAGAAACTCTACTTTGATGATTATCTGCCTTTCAGTGTGTGATGGGCCTTTGGGGTTGTCCCATCTGAAACCAGGTTATCCCAGACAAAACCAGGATACAGAAAATGCATTATGAGCTGCAAGGAAAATGAACAAATAACGATAAATTCTTTGGTCTGAGACAGATTGAAAGCAAAAATTTTACTCTCTGAACATAAACAGCCATTTAGCTAAAAGATGTGTCCACAAAGGGCTCAAAAGAAGGAGTTTATAAAGAGTAGGAGACATTTTAGTTGGGCGTTTCCAAACTTCTACCAAAATGGATAGAAGAGGGAAGGCCTACAAAGAAATCCACTAAAAATCTCATTCCTCATTTCCAGGTGAGAGTCAGGTATGATTCCTGTAAAGTAGTTGGGACATTTATGGTTGCAGAGAAAAATAAGTAAGAACAGATATGCTTCAGAAGACTTTGACCGGAGGTGTCTTATATCGTATTTTTAGCTACAAAGCCATCTGTTTATTCTTGAGAAAAAAGAAAAGAAAAAAAAAAAAAAGAAGAGAATTTCATTAAACAACCAACCGATGAACCTGTATCTCCTTCCACTCAAAACAGAGAGAAAAGGAAGCTTGGAAAAGTTTAACAAAGGACCAATTTTTGGTGTAAGTTGCTAACTCTGCCGAATTCACTAGTTGAAAGGTGCTGTTCAATACAAAAAAAGAAGGAAAAAAAAATCATTATAATGAGTTTTTACATAGATCTCAAAGGTACTTCCTAAGCTTTGTTCTTTGCGAAATACCTGACACAGGCTGGGGGCTGCCGTAACCCAAAAAGGAAAAAGAAAGGATTGGTTCTATGGATGTACAGTGACTTGCTGTACAACATATGGAACGATAAGAGGAGCCTTAGCTGGGATGCTGATTACTGGATGCTTAGGAAAGAAAATCAGTAACATCTCCCTAAGTCATAATACAGCGTGCAAATGCTGATATTATTTTGAATCAACATGTAATACTGCAGCGTTAAGTTTTAGCTTGTAGTCTTCTTAAGTAAGCTTTACTTCGCAAGCTCTTTTGGGACTTAAGGGTAAGTTTCTTCTCTGTTCCATGCACAAGCCAGTGCTCCAGAGCTTGCCAAAGGCATGGGGTTTTTCAGCAGTAACATAGCACAAACAGTTTTGTGGTGGTATCTTTAGCCTCATCCAAGACAATTATAAGTTTTGGGTGAGTCAGGTTTCATTGTCTGCTGCACTAATGCAGTCCCTCAGTCAGCACTCAGAATACAATAATAAAATGCAATCAATGACTACAATATTATGCTCCGTTCTTGCGAGCAGAAATCATGGGAGATGCTAGATAAGCTGCCAAGAATCTCAGGGGATGGAAAAGTTGCTCTGGACTTTGTACAATTCTGATTTCTAACTGAACTCTTACACTGACATTAACTTTTGCTTTCAGACTGTTTTTTCCTTCCATATTTTTTTTCTTCCACTGATTTTGCCTCTGTCAGAGCAGCTGGATTAAACTAAGGATGCTGAAGAGCCCCCACAATTTTCCATTGAGGCAGACTAAGAATACTCTTCCCTACCCTTAATTTAAAAATACGATTAGACTAAACTGTGAGTTGTTACAAGATGACATTCAATGAAAGGTCAACCTTTTCCCTGAATTCTGCATAAACTATGTCATGGCAGAGTAAAATTACATATGATAATGTCCTAACATCATGTCTTCCTCCTGTTTGGCTTATCCAAAAGAGAGCAGAATTGTTTTTTCCACACTACCAACCCTCTCTGTATAAATATATTTCAATAGGGAAACAACCTTACAAAAAGCTCTTTTTACTTGGGTCTAGTGGTTTCTTCTCCCCGTGAATGATGTTGAAATTTGGCTTTGGGTATCAAATACATCATTGTATTTGATATACAATATATTGTATGTATTATTATGTATTATTGTATGTATATATATATATATACACTTGTATATCAAGTGGAAAAGAGACAGGAAAGAAAAGAGGGAATTTGTGGAATCAGAATTACCTCTTCTGTAAGTGTAAAAGTGAATAAAAATGTGTCTGACAGTGAAACACACACAGTTTGAAATTCGACTCCAATGCATACCCAGGGACCATGGAAGCATCTCTCAGAGCCATAGGAATTTAGAGATGCCCCAGAAACATGGGCCCATGCTGCCTCCCTGCAAAGAATCACCAAATGTCAGGACAATAACTAAATTATTACTTTTACTCTGTCCATATGTAAGATCAGAATTACTAGGGAAGCACTTGCTAGTTATTGCTGATTCAGAAAGAAAAGCAAGCGTGACATGATGTAAAACTATGTGCTGAAATCAGGGTGTACACAGATTTGCTTTTAAGCTGAGCCTGCTTCAGGACTGTGTAGTTAGGGCAGAGTAAAATCCCCTGGGAATTATTAGCCACCATCACATCAGCCAAGCTTTTCTTGATTGACTGGCTTTCTGAAGCTGAAACAGAGCAAACAACAGCATTTTCCTGTATTCTGATTTCCCCTTGCTGTTACAATTGGATATATGGGGTTGAGGACATGCATCCTAGTGAAACCTCTTGGTGCCTAATAACCGATGTTTCTATATGCGGGCAAGTGGTATCATATTATTCTCTACATCCTCTGTGCAGGGAGAGGAGAAAGACCATCTGGAAAAAAAAGGTTGTATTCATTATTTCTTGGCCTTAAGAAAATGTGCCTATCAATCCATCAAAAACAAATTTTATTCTGTAATATTAATGTTTAAGGCTATGCTCTTCTGGCATATTGATTCTCCATAGGCAGAAGAACTCTGAAATGGAAACAATTTTAGAAATGTAGTTTTCGGTTTCCTTAATGTCGTATGTTCCTGTTGCGAAAGAAAATGGCTTTTCCTTCCCCTTTCTCTCTTTCTGTACTGTATATATTAGTCACAGGAAAGTGGGCCAAGTTTATCTCTTGCACAAGTCCAAGGACCTTACATCTCTGTGAAATTTCCACAACCAGTTTGTTTCTTAAATAATTAAATACCACCGTGTCTTTATTTATAAATATTTCAATAAAATCCTGGCCCAGAGTCAGGATTACAATTAGGATTTCTTTTTTCATTTTTCATTGAGCCCCCACATGCAGGGCAACAACTGAGTCAGGATGCTGGTTAAACATACGCTTAACTTGGGCTGTGCCCTTTAGGAATTTGAACATTTACTACTTCTGAAAGATGGGGTTAAACATTTGCTGAAAGTTTTACTTAACTTGTATAACTGGGGAATGTTTGGGCAATGAAAAGTAGAATCTTCAGCCGCTTTGGAACCAAAATCTTGTATTTGAATGAGCACTGGTGATAGGCGTTGGAGAGTGTTACGGAAATAAAAGGTGCAGTATTGGACAAAGTTCTGGGGAACTAAATTCTAGATCTCTAAAGTTGAGACTGGAATTGAGATGGCAGCTAAAATCTCCTCACGTCTCTACATCTGGTGCCTCTATATCGTGGCTAACATACATGAATGCTTCCATTGCCAGTGCTTCTAGCATGTGACGTGGTTCGAAATCTGTTTTTCGCTGTAGGGGAACAGAAGGTTTAGGTCTCCAGTTCTGTCAGTTTGACACCTCTTGACAGCACAGACCTCCCACTTTGGCACTGTGTTTTTTAGCTTTTCTGTCAAACATCTCCTGCTTTTTGAAGAAAGAAATCACTTAATTCATTATAGCTGAAATGCAGTCCTCTACAGATAGCCAGCGTATGATCTGTGCAACCCTGGGGCATTGTCTGCCAGGATCTAACACAGGGCCTGTAAAGAGGACTTTGGAGACATTTCAGAGGTGAATGGATCTGGTTCTGGGCTGCTGCCTACAAGAGAACTTCAGTGTAAGGGAAGAAAATGCACAGAAATAATATCACAGATTTCATTCAATATGCTGTTATTTATATAACAGCTACTGATAACCCACAGAAGGTCTCTAAGCATGGCTTACCAAAGGAGATCATGTAAACAGGAATGCTTGATAGACAGCTGTTCTCTTGAGCCAATAAAAAGAACAAATGTAGCTTGTTTATAAACTCTGCTAAAATGAGATCTAAATGGCTTTAAAAGAAAAAAGAGAAGTCCTATTTATAAACTCTGCTTCCACACTCAATAAAAGTCTGCAGGCTAAAAGTGTGAAAAGCCTTCCACCATACGGGTTTGCAAAACACATGGAAAAATAAAGATGTGTGTGTTTACAGAAAATATCCCAAACTCTCAGCGCCCTGGTGATGATCACAGTTGACGAGTTCCGTGGTGTTGCTGTACGACTCATTATGTCAAGCATCCATCTTGGCTCAAAGATTTCCTACATTCCTGATCCCATATTGCTGCTGAAATTAATTCTGCACTTCACAGGAGGGAGAAGTGCTGTGCAGAGAAGGCAACAAAAGTTAGGTGGAAGGAAAACTGGTTCCAGCCCTACTCCTGCAGTACTGTGGGGAAACATGATTCCTGACATCCATCTATTATTAATTGTGGTCAGCACCAAATAGGCATTTGTGAGCGATTACTCCAAGGTGTAATTGTGCAATTTTGAAACACCACATAGCCTCACACAGCTTCCCAATTTGTCCAGCTTAGTCATCAGATGGATCCTAGTACAAAGAAGCTCCTTAAAGTTTAGGCTTTTAGTTATGTGAGCACGATAAAACCCTGAGTTATTCAAAGTCCAGTATCCTTGCTCTGGAGCTGACAACACAGTTTAGGATGACATCTGTTTCAAGGATGACATGTTTCCATGTAATTTTTTTTAGTATCTATAGTATACACACTTGGCAGTGTTTTAGAAGGTGGATTGACCACATCTAAATTAGAGATATGTTTGGGAAATGGCAGCAATGCCTGATGCTTAATCAGGAGAGTATTTCAGGGGGAAAACCATTGCAATAGAGATGTGTCTTTACCTTCTGCCGGATGATTAAGTGGTGATTAACCAGGGGTTGAAATTCTGAGCTCTGGACTTTTAATAAAGTGTCAAATAAAGATAAAAAGGAAGAAGAAAGAGTAGTCAAAGAAAAGCTTAGTGAGCTTCTATTTTATTACTGTATTTTTATTCAGTGTAGATTTTTTAAAGTACTATATATTTGTACTCTCACATGAAATCCTGTAATAGTGATGGACATTTAGGATGCAGTATTCAAACACACTTAATGAATTTGAAAGCCTGCCTGTTATCAGGTTGTTTTTCATGTTACCTAACTTTGCAGTGCTTTAAATAGAATCCTAACTATTTACAGTATCACTTTTAAATGTAAATAGATACCTTTGTTACATCATTTGTCTTAGCTACATTAAAACTCCGCTGCAAAGCACTTAGTACCTTCACAAACCACTGATCACACCCTGCAGGTTTTACTCAGCTCAGATAACAATTACTCGGGAAAGCAGTGTTACTGAAGTCAATGGACAGAGGCATTGGTGCTGCCGTGCTATGAATGTGGGTCATGGAATCAAAACTTGTGGTAGCCAAACTACCTTACAGACTCCAGAAGGCTTATTAACATGCACTGGAAGCTCTCAAGGTGGTTCTACTCTCCAGAGCCAGTGAGTCATGCCAGCTATTATCATCATGTTCTGAGGGCTGTTCCACTGCGGTCCATCTCATCACATACGAAGAATTTAAATTCTTGATTGCACCATAAAGGTTTTAACTCCTCTTTTGGACAGGCAGATGTGGTAAGTACCTAAAACCAGCATGTGGGAATAAAAGTTCCCCTTCAAGAAAAAGCAAGAAATGAAAAGTAAGAAATTACCTACATGTTTTTTCTCAAACTCAGGACTGAGCCATCATGGGAGCTTGAAAAACCAGGCTCCAATTACTCCTGTATCTGCGTGATATAAAGGTGTCAAATCACTTCTTAACAGCCCATGTGCAGCTGCTTCGTGGTGCTTCCCAAATGTTTCACTGCAAAGGGAGAGGAGGAATATTAAGCGTTTTCTCCTAAGTGAAGACTTCTAGCATGGGAACCACTCTGGTAATGTTATGGGTTTACCAAGAAGTTACCATGCAAAGTGAAATCTGAAAGACCATCCAAAAAGTAAAATATCAGTTACAGCCATGTTGACTAAGTGACTAAAGTAGGAAGGCATCCCGTCTGGAAAATGTATGGCTTTCACCACTGCAGCTTCGGTGGATCTTGTTAATTTTCATGAGTGTAAAGAATGAGTGAGTGCAAACACTCTTATCATGCAGTGAAATAGGTACTTCTTGAAAGTGTGACATGGAGTGTCTACTTCCCTTGCTTCAGATGTCTGGAAAAAAGGATGCTTTATTGAACATGCAGAACTTTATATTTATTTTACTTCTAACACTAAATTTACCTGTTGGGTTGCAGAAAGGTTCAACCTGTCCTCTGTTTGAAAAGTGGAAAAATTACCCCTACAACTAATGAAAAGAAATGCCACAGTGAGGCTCTGACAGCTGCAGTTCAAGTCAAGCATAAGATTTTTTGTAGCAAGAGTGTTAAATGAAAAGCAATATTTATGATGATCTTGATGGAATCTTTTCCACTTTTGATCATCCACACCTCTCTATATCTCTTTTCGGTCACCATCTGGATTAAGAAGATTCTAGCATCTGGTTACTGGAACTCACAGAAGTCATTCTGTAACACATTAAAGGGTTGACTCTAATAAACCTGCTTTGCCTCTATTCCAAGTTCAGAT
This sequence comes from Falcunculus frontatus, assembly GCA_013398115.1. NCBI lineage: Eukaryota > Metazoa > Chordata > Aves > Passeriformes > Falcunculus > Falcunculus frontatus. Next base: position 1,189,652 of record VZRV01002087.1, read on the forward strand.
GGAAAACTGGTTAACACAGACATTGTAACTAAGAAAATGATTACTGCCTATCCATAAACTTGGTAAAAAATGTGGTTTTCTTTCATGGTAGTAGTTAGATATTTTTTTCTTTCCTTTGCACTGCAGTCCTGCAAACTTTTTTTTGATGAAAACTTGCTCAACTTGTCTTCTACTGCTGGGAATATACACATAACACTGCAATGAAGAAGTGTTGAAGTTAGAGAAAAAAAATTATTGTACGTAGCAAAGATATGAAGAATGTTTGCTGCCTTTGCCTACTTGCATTGCTGACTCCTGTTTCTTCTCATTTCCAGTGCATTGCTCTCACAGGAATGTGACTTTTAACAGAAACAACCGTTGCCCCCCTGATCTTAATTTTTGGACAGCTTGGAGGATTGTATTCATGCTCTTCTGCTGGAAATAGCTTTTTGAAAACAACTCTTTTGTGCTGAATTGCTTATTGCATTCATGTAAATCAGCCTGAGGTGAAACCGGTGGCCACTGGCAGAGACAGAGCCTTTGTTTCATCTCCCATTGCCACTTTCTGGCCTCCTTTGCTGGGCACCATTATCAGGAGAGACTTGTTTGGATAAGCAGATGCTATAGAGTAACAGTCACAGCCCATTTACAAATCCAACACAGTTGGCTTAACATAATAATAATAATGAAAAAAAAATCAAACATAAAATAATGGGAAAATATGTGTATTGTTTGCTTTGTTTGACACCATAAAAAAGGTGCACACTTGGGATGCTTATGCCCCAGATTGTTATTTTCTGATAATGTACCTGGTTAAAGTAAAGTTTTCCCTCTGGATGCATATATAACGCTTAGATAAGAACAATTCACAAAATCCTATTATAGTGCTGCTGTACACAAACACATTTTCGAATGCTTCAGATAATATCAGGTACATATATACAAAAGGAAAAGGTATTTCTAGGAATATCATTAATGGTGGCATATCTGTTTAAGTTCCCATATGCACTGGTGGCTCTTTTTTTTGAGTCAGACACTAAAAACATTAAAAAACAAACAAACAAACAAAAATTGACTCTTTGAAATAGCAGTCTTCTTTATACACACAAACAAAGAAACACAAAGTTGTAGTATTCTTCCTCCCCTCTAGCTACCTCTATTCCGTCTTTATACCCAGAAAGAAAATCATCACCTTTAGATCTCCAAGATATTCTATTCCTTTTAGTATATGTTTAATTCCATCCAAAGGGAGGATGCATGAAAATTTTCAACTGTCAGAAAACATAAAATGTAATTTTTTCCTTGTTTTTGAATAGATATCTAAATAAGTAGAATGACTAGATCTTATTCTCTGGGAGACATTGGTTTATTTCTGTAGCACTACCCCGAAGGAGAGAAGAATTCTAAAAAGGGTCTGCAATCACTGCTGATCCTTGAGTACCTGCAGATAGCACTGGAACATATTATTAGCAGAATTTACTCTGGGTGGTTAGTAGCTCGCCAGAAAATTTTAAGATAGCTTTGTAATTGTTTTAAATCTCATATGTTTAAAATAGGTTTAAAAGTATCTGGGTGTGTATTTTACTAAAATATTCAGGCTATTCAAATATTCAAGCTAATTAAAAATAGTCCATTCTGGTCCTATTTCTTTCATCCAAGAATCAGCTGTACATGTTAGAGGAGGATAATACCACAGGCTATAGAACAGCCAGTATTATATGAAGTCTGAAAATCAGCTTGTATAATTATAACATGTTTTAGCTTTCACTGTCTTCAGCTATTCTTGGCAATATATTTATAAACATTGAATATTTTATAGCACTTATGAAAAAAACCCCCAGTTTCAAAGGGAAAATCATTAACATCATTTTAGTAGATTTAAACTAGAGCTTAAACTAGAATTGATATAAGCATTATATTTTTTTCTTTGAATAGAATGTTAAATAAAAGCCCATAATTATGAAGTTGCAAACGCAATGCAGTTGTAAAACCAGGAGCCATTTGGTCAAGAATCAAGCTACTAGCATGAATGTCTCCTCAAAGAACAAGACTCCTTGTACTAGACATCCAGCTGGTAGAGACATTATCATAATCTTGCAAAAACAGATTTTTATAAAATATGCTTTAGAAAGAATCCTGACTTTCAAAAACGTAAAGAGCAAAGAGTAATGTAGAGATATGTTAACAGAATATATCATAAACAACTCTCATTCCACACTCTAAAAAAAACTTCTTGTTGAAATAAAATCAAGTCTTCCTGATGATTTCTTATTGAACATGTTTTCTTCTAAAAATGCTCTAAACTTTTGAACCTTCAGAAGCATATATTTATAACTCAAAAAGGCTTTAGAGGAGAAGGCAATTACTTCTATAATAAATGTGTTTTCTCTTATTCTTATAGATGCTCGTTTTGATCTCCTGATAACCATGAGATAGTAAAATTCTTCTGAGACATCTATCTATAAATATTATATTTTAGTTTGTACATGATATGAGTCTAACCTTTAACAGCAACTGAGCCAGTTATAGTAAAATAAAATTGTGATTAATTTTACCTAAGAGAAAGGAGTCTAAACTAGCCTCACAGGCTCCCCCTGTGGTGAATACAGGATGTTTTTATCTCTTGTGACATTTGTCATTTGTTTGACACATGACATGAAACCGACCAAAGCACAATCTCCTGCAGCTGCCTGTCTGACACAGGGGACAGCTCAACTGACCAATCCAATGAGATGCTAAATCCACACCTTTGAAGACAAGTGAGATGAACACTCCCGCAGGTCAATAAGAAAAGGTTTGTATCTTCATAGGGTTCTTTCCAAGGGGAGATTGGGTCCAGATACCTTAAACACCTAAACTTACATAGACTTTGTCTTTATTTAACGGCTTTTAAAGGCTTATTTATTTCTCTCAGGGTAATGAGAGACTGTTCAGTGTGTGGTTTTGGGAGGCAAACGATTTAGGACCATAAAAACTTGCCTTACCTTTGCTCACAAATCTTACAGAAGCCTTACCTGGCCTCATGGACGGAGAAGAACTGCGCTTGTGAAACGACTGGTTATTATCAGGAAACCTTTCAAATATAAGACTGTGTGCTGTTGTGTAGTGTGTACAATACCAGATGAATATTTCAGTAAGACTATGTATTTGTTGTTTAGCACTGGATGTACTAATTAAGGTACATCTATACTGAAGACTAGGCTGAAAAAGGAGAGAGAGCTTATTATGCCCATTGTTCAGGCAGAGCAGAAATGTGCTCCACTGAAGAGAACGTACTGTTCCTTCCTAGTTCTGCTTATTCATTCAGGCTTAGGGTGTTTTAACCAAATTCTTACATGTTCTGATCAACTTGGCAGAAAAGTTGAACCATCGCTCTTACCTGCAACTGATGTTATAGGCTATAGCCTTCCTTACCAAATGGGAAATCAAAGAAAAAAAAGAGTTCAAGCTTGTACACGCAGGTTAATAAGGTAAACAGAGGTGTTTTTTCATGGTCATTCAATTTGAAAAGTCCTCTTGAAAACCAGGTCTTAAAAGGCTTTTATGAGAAATGTTAGACTGTTCCCTTATTCTTTTATAAAAGGGAAGTTAACTGCAATTTACTTGAAGCAGAATTTCAGCTTGTACTGAGCCTCATGTAACTATGTGGCTCAAATAAATGCAAAAATTTAAAACCTTGCCTTGAAAGGAACTCTGAGTCATTCTTTCCAGATACACATACATACAAAAGCCAGTTAGAAGTGTCCTACATATGTATTAAATTGACTACATAGTCCTGAGCTAGGTTTCTAAAGCCATGGAGGTGTTAAGGAGTAGATGAAAAGAGCTGATTTTGAATCCAGTGAAGCCTGAAAGAGATGCACATTTTTCCCTGCCTAAAGTAAGAGAGAAGGTTATAAAATCCTCTGAAATAAAGAGGCAGCTCTCCTACTGCTCAGCTTTATAGTATGGCCAACAGCTTTTCCAGTTCACTCCTGGGAGTTTTCAGCAACCAGAGGCCTAAGAAGAAGAACTGAGAACAAAAGACAGTACAACTCAAAATAAAACAGCAGTATTCAATAACTCAGCATTATTCCTATCATGTGATGACATCACTGAGGTGACATTTGAAGAGGTGATGTGCAGCTGGAAAGTTTTGCCACAGAACTTAATTTAAATTCTCTTTGAACAGTTCTACCAGGGTGTGGAAGTGCTATTGCCATGTACATGGCTGAGGGTTTTTTACTCTTAAATGCCAGCTTTTTTAGAATATATATTCCTGGAGAGGGCACTGAGGCTAAAATTTGGTAAACAAAGATAAGTAATGGGATTTAATACAGATTTAGGGTTCTTGATATTCATTGATTTACCTGCCTCGAGACAACTGCTTGACTGGCTTCTTTTGATTAACTGACTTAAAGGCTTTCTTTGGTTTCATAGGATTTATTTAAGATTAGTCACTTTTGCCCATTTATAAATTGCTTAGGTTCTCCATGATACACCAAATAGGATTCACGAACCCTTTAATGAATTTTGCCCATCTATAAGTTATTTTAATTACCTGTGATACAGTATTACTTGTCTGCTACTAATTTTGATAATAGAGTACTTGGTTCCCTCAAGAATCAGCTGACCCTCCAAGGTGTAATATCTTTCAAAAAACCCTTTATAAAAAAATATGCAGGAGACTGAAGTAATCACTGTTTGTGTATGGTTTTGTTTTTAACGTAATTCCCTTTTCTGAGAATGAAACGATCATAGCAAAGAATCATCCATTTTTCCTCTTTTTTTTTTCTCTTTAATTATGTCATGATAAACAACCCAGTTCAAGAGACTAAATGAAGGGAATCAACCCTGATTCACCATCCAGAGAGACAGATATTAAGATTTAGTTTCTACCTTTAATGCTTTCTTCAGATTATAAATAGCCTGAAAAAATTTAAACAAAATGAAGTTGTACTCAGTTACTTGAAATAACTCCTCCTTCTAAACTCACAAGTGTTATTAGCAATCAAGAGTACTCCATGGTCATCTTTAATTTGATTATTAGTTCTTGCTAAAGAGGAAACGTTTTATCGGGGATTTTTTTTTTTCAGTTTAAGAAATGGAGAACTGCAAACCAGCAAGTGTGACACGGTATCAAGCTAATTGGAAGGAACTGTAATCAAGAACAGAACTGGCAGGCAAGTAGATGGATATAATGTAATGTGAAAGAGGCAACACAACTTTTATAGGAGGTAGTTATCCCTTCTAAAATTTATTATAGTGCTTTTAAAGAGTCAGTAAGCACATGGATGGATAAAAGCATACTTGGATTTTGAAAAGGCCTTTACCAAAGGCTTGTAAAGAAACCAGGGTATTGCAGGAAGAAATAGGAAATGCTTTTCTTGGGTTAATAACTGCTTAAAGAAGTAGGTGTGAAGTGTAGTAATAAATGGTCAAATTTTATTGGAGGCAGATGACCAAAGGAGTCCCACAGGGATCCTTTCTGTTGCAGCAGAGACAAAAAATCTGTTGATGGGATTGAGATAGTCAGGGTAACTAAAATAAATCTGACAGCTAGAAGCACCGATCTCATGATACTGAATGATAGGGGAAAAAAAAATGGCAGGTGAAATTCAATGCTGATAAATGCAAAGTAATTAAAAAGGGGGAGAAAATCCCTACCTATATAGACACTGTGCTGGGATGCGCTTGGCAGTGCTGGATTTACAGTTGGGCTTGATCTGAATGGTCTTTTCCAGCCCAAAGGAATTTATGATTCTAAAAAAGACAACAAATGACAGTACTGGACATAGAGAGCAAGATATTATATGATTGGGAAAGCAATTCAAACTTTTATTAAGTATCAGAAAGACAATTAAGCAGTTTCTAGAGACTGTAACAGGTATCCCCAGAGCACTTGTGCACATTTAACTCATGCAAACACACATGTACCTGTAGATATAAAGTATGAGGATGACTTTTTTCCTTTCTGCACAAAAGTTCATAGTAATCACATAAGAAAAATATATATCTATGAAATGCTCACCTGCTGTGTTTCTTTTTATAAATGTCTATATTTACATGGGCTAGCAAGGAAAGCTCCAGCTCCTGACCTTCTGAGGTGCTCAAAGCAAGGAGTTCATTGGGTAGAGGACTCCAGTTTCTGCTAGTGGGAGAGAAGGGCTCTTCTTTTTTATTCTTCTTTAGTTTTGAGTGATATGCAGGAAAAAGATGCAGTGGGCCAGATAGCAACTTCCCTCCCACCGAGCAAGCCCGGAACAGCCATATCAAAGCCAGCCACATCATTCCCAGTGTGCAGCAGCTGAGATGAGAGCACACCCTTACCACACAAAGTTTGATGAGAGCTTGCCACCGCAGAGCTTCTGGAATAAGAGATTACAGTCATATGGCTTAAACTCTGTAAGTTTCTGACATTTAATAGCAGTAATTAAGAGTTCAGATTGGTGGCTGAATCAATAACCCTTTGCAGTTATTGATCAGAAGCTGCCGCCCTGCCAATCACGGAGCGGCTCTGACCTTATGAAAGCTGGTGTCTGCTTCTAGCGCTGTCCCCGTACCACCTCCTTATGGCCTGTGTGCCTCAGAAGTGCTCAAAAGATGCGAGGATGCTGTCGTCAAGATGTGCTCTGACAGGAGGCTTCTGGGACACCCAGCAGCGGCTGCCTGCTGCAGCTCACTCAGGTATGGAAAAAGCTGCAAAGGCACGGAAGGCAGGACCACTGGAGACGGGCTCCTTCCCCCAAATGCCTCTCAATCTGCCACTTAGCTGCTGCCAGCCCAGAGCAGCTGTCCCCTCTGCCCAGACTGAGGCAGCACCATCCTTTCTCTCCCACATGTAAACACAAAAGTGCTCGAGGCACCCTCTGCAGCCTGGAAAATTTCACAAACCATAGGGTGAAGTCTCCCTGCTGTTCCTCCTTGCTGATTGCTGCTGCTGAGGCATCCCTGGGCTCCTCAGGACTGCACCACACTCCAGCCTGTGGATGAGGGCACTTTGGTGAGAAGAAGGCACTTAGGTGGAGAAAACACCCACAGAAAAGTTTATATGGGCATCCAAGCAATTTTTGTCACCGTTGGATCTCTAATGTCTTCCATAAGATCTCCCACCCGAGATTCACGAACAGCAGAAAACTGCTGTCTGCCAATGGTTTAAAAAAAGTATTATACATATACAAATACACTTATGAAATACATATACACATATATACACACATACATACATACATATAACAATAACAATAATAATAATAAATTACTATTATTAATGCAGTATCACAATGTAATATTTCACAAAAAAGTCTTTTTTTTTTGCAAATAAAACATTGAATTTTCTTTCACTAATAATAATTCTGTGGAGCAACTATTCCCCCTCCAATTATATGAGGAAATGCAAATATCTTAATTCACAGATCTGCCTATTGGACTGTGTCTGCCTGGTTAGCTGTGTTAAGGGACTCTTTTGCTTTACTATCTACTCTCTTAGCATGTAGAAGCTCTGAGGTGCAATGGGAAATGTAGTTTAAACAGACAATTCAGCCAATTAAGGGGAATGAACACACTAAAAATCCCATAAAACCTGTGGAACCTGTGACTCCTATGAAACACCCAGGCGACATTCTGCATAAAAACTTTTCAGATTTTTATTTTTAAAAATTTGTAAAAAAAATTCAGAAAAAAAAATCTACAAAGCAAAACCACAGAGCCCACCATATAATCCATTTTTCTTACCAGCTTCAGTAGTACTAAGCAGATCCTGTCATCCCTGCCATTTCTTCCACTGTAGCCTGCCAAATGGGTCCTAGCCAATTAGCTTGGTGTTTTAAAAGATTCACAAGTCAGTGTTCAGATTCTTCCCACCACTAAATAGTACACTTTATCTTCCTGCCTTTTGCTGTGCCGTGAGTGGTACGAGATAGTGTTTCACATCCTCCTTCACAAAATGCATCCTACAGCCTGGTTTAATACCTGGCCCTGAAGGGGAATTAATAGTTATTTAACATTTTGGACTAACAGTGGATAAGTATTTTTAGACTTGGAGATATCTATAGATCTGGATTTTAGTCTTTAGAGATACTAATGTCACATAAGGGCTTAGATGTTAAAAGAAAAATTGATTAAACTTTAAATTAAGAAATATCTGAAGAAGCAGGTGTCTGTGGAAAGCAGGAGGGGAAGGCATGCAAAAGGAACAACACTGGTTATCTTTCCTCTCTTGAGACAGCTCCCCCTGAGCTGACCTTTCTGAGATGGGACCTGCACTCAGTGCACCTCCTTCAGCAGGCAGCTGGGAGCAGTAGGAGCTGGAGAATGCTGTGAGTCTGCTCAATTAGCTAATGAAAATTAGCTCTGCTGATCAGGTTCAGCATGTTAGTGGCTGAGTGCAGTGAGACTTAGTTATGGATGAGGAAAAGTCACTGTGTTTGTCTCCCCTGTATGCTGCCCAATTAAGCCCAGTCATTATGTTTATCCTCATTCAGCACCGAGCTTCACCTTCCCTCCGCAGAGAGGATGACACACAGCAGCAGCAGCATGGAGGAGTGAGGACAGGCTGAAAATGCTTTCAAAGGTTGCTTCATAGGCAACATCTTGCTGGTGTGTGGTTGGACTACATGTCATTTATAAGGGTCCTTCCAACACAAACCTCTTGGTGATTCTGTGAGCTCATCAGACTAAACCAGAACCTCGATGTTCACTGTTGCATACAGTCACTCACACAGGGGCTCTGCTTCACCATAATGTACTTTAAATGAGAAAAAGACTCAAGATCTGAGACCCGGGCCTGGCCAGCCAAACATAAGGATTTGGGTGTTTCTGTGTACCATACTACGCAAATACTGAGATAAAATCCCTGCCCACACAACAACTTAACAAGCAGGGGCAGAGTCTACAGTGTAGTGAAAGCTTTCCATTTTTCTCAATGATTTTCTCAGTCTTTAGGGTACAGAATATTTCTGCCATGGACACCAGGCATCCCACCTATCTCCAATTACCTTAGTCCAGACTTCAGGAAAGGAAAAGATTTTGCTTCAAGTCACTTCAAAAAGGCTGAGGGTTTAAAAGTTAGTTACTGTATTCCTGTGTGAACACTTTATTTTCTGTACTTCTGGATAAAAGAGAGCTTTTTCTATCAGAAGAATTTGTCAAATGCTTTGAGGATGTTTATTGAACGTGACTTAGATGTGAAACAGACACTCAATGGTTTAGCATCCCCTAGACCTCATCATTTTTGGTCAAGCCTAGGAACACATGTGGACATCCTGTGGCACTTTATATTAGCAAACAGGATCCTACCAAGAGCTCCAAAAGCTCTGTACAGAGAGATATGTGTCAAAAAGTTAAGTGTTCTCTCTTTTCTGCCAAAAATAGCATCAGATACTAACATCAGCTGTGTTTGTTACACTCCTTTTTGTGCAGGGGCCCACCTGGGACCAGGGGATGAATGTCATCTCCTGGAGCCTGCCTGGGAATAAGGGTACTTTTGTCTTGGGTGGTAGCTGAGGGCTTGGATTTACTATGGATGATGAAAACTTGGTCTTTCCCACGCCCGGGTGAATCCACTAAATAAAAGTTTTTTTATAGCATACTTTAAAAGCTTTCTTATCAAGCAAGAAAACAGCACAAGAAACATATCATGAAGTCATGCCTTTTTTTGGTTTTGGTCTTGGAATTAGACATTTAAATCACTGGTTAACTCCTATGGGGCATGCACAGCCTCATTATTGGTGCTGGCTACCAATTCCTTAGAAGCCCCCTGTTCCACAATGCTGTCTGCGCACTTTGGTAAGGTCTCTCAACCAAATTGGGCTGTTCTCTCACAGTTTCCCTTGCAAAGAAATTAGAAAGGATATCCAAACAGGAGGAGCCTTCACCAAACTCATTGAACAGGAGGCAAGTCTCGGGATCCAAAGGATGATCCAGACTGTGAGTGGGCCATAAATACTTGTTGTCCATGATAACCCTTCCGCTGTCATATGCTCCTTGTTTCCATTACCTGTGCTAGGGAAACGCAGCCAGCATGCGTGTGCCTTTCCTTATGCTGTGAATATACCTTAATTTTGTGCAAACACACACTCAGCTGTTCTGCTCCTCAGCACCCCATCTGCAGAGAAGGAGATGACAACACTTTCCCACCTCAGAGATCCTCATAGTGGAGGCTGTCGTGATTTCAACAGATGGTGCCTTTGAATTTAGGGGAGGAAATCAGCTGGTAATCTGGATTTAGAGAGTTACATACACTTCATTTCATGCATCACATTGGGACAAACCTCCTGGAGCCTGTTCCTCAGGTTGGGAGCTTGCCCGGGGGGTGGGGGGGGCTGTGTAGATATTTCATTTCCTACAGTGGCTATTTCAATTTTAGCCGCTTTTCTGAGCAGGAACAAATGTCTTAATTTTACAAATAATGGCAGAATGCGTCTAAGGCAAGACAATTTAGATGGATGGATTTTGGCTGATATTTAAGAACTGTAATAAATAATCTCCTCCTCGCCCACGCCTCTCCTAGAAATCTACAAACCTTTGTGCACATATTATAACAAACGCTAATAAAGAAATAATCCAAAATGGCACCTGTTAAAAAAAAAAAGGAATAACGCCAAAATGTAGGTTATTGAAATATGAGTGTAATATAGAAAAGATAGCAGTGCTGATATTAATGACCTATCTGTCTCCTGGTGCACTTAAAAAGTCTCTCATGTATTTTATTTTATTTTTTATTAGAAACTGTATCATTAGCTCTAAAGATCTTCCTGGGAAGGGCGAAGAGAAAGATCTGACTTTTTAAAAGCCAAATTCAGCTAGACATTTTTTCTTACTTAAAAAAAAAAAGAAGATTTTTTCATAAATATTTTTTCCCCTCTGGCTGGAATATTAGGACAGTATATTAAATTCCTGCCCCCAATTCCACAAAAGGAAGACCCAACTACATTTACATAATAATGTCCCTACTGTGCTTTTGACAGATGGGTTTCATCGACACAGACATACTGTTAGGGGCCTAGCAATAGATTAAAAAAACAACAACAATAGATTGTAACATAATAAAAGTGTATTGTAATGTACATCATAACTTTTGGTCAAGGTTAAATATCCAGTTGGTGTATGAAAGTCGTATTCCATTAGACAAAATAGATGTCATGCAGCAAAGCATTAAAGATGAGTTGACTGAGCCATTTGTTTTTATTTATATTACATTATATTTTCCTTGATTCTATTTATGCAGTAAGTTAAGGAAAAAAAAAGATCCTCTCATCCCCCTTTCTCACCTACACCACTGCACCACGATGTTATCGGCAGTGAGTGCCTCCGTGTGAGGCTGCCCACAGTGCAGGGTGCTGCACAAAGCCACAAGATCCACCTGCTGAAGAGCCAGCACTCCTGGAATACACCTGAGCTGCCTGAGAGCTCTTACATGGTTAGCAAGCCGGACACAGCACCACCAAGCTCACCAAGTACCAGCCTCTGATTATGATTTCGGAGTCCCTGTTGAAAGTCACTTGCTGAGCTGCCATGAGGTCCCTGCTGCCCTCACTCCTTGCTGTCTGTCCTAAGTCTGACAGAATAAACTGATTTGTAGCATAGGGACTCTTAGAGGTATTATCCACGTGGATTTATTGGGGTGGCATGTGTAGTGCTACCCCAGGGGTCCTGTCCACTGCAGTGCTCACGCTGGGTCAAATTCAAGGTGGGTTGTGTGCGCTGTTCTCTCCTTACAACTTCTCTGCAGCTGCCTCAGGTCCTCAGGAGATTCTCCCAAAGCCTCAGAAGAGAAAAGAGAGAAGCATGTGTCTTATTTTTATTGTTGTTGGTTCTTTCCCCTTTCCTCCCCCCTCCCAGCTCCAGCAAATTTGTGCCTTTCTTAGTAATGGCTTTGTGCAGCTTCACGATAAAAGTCATCCACCAAAGAGACAGAGCAGTTTTCTCTGCATGTCTCCCTGAAAGGTACTCTTGGTTGTAAGAGCTTCACAGCCTCTCTTTAATGTCAAGTTATATGGTTTTGGGGGCTTTCCCAATTCCATCAATCCCCCTGACGGCATAGACACTTTGAGTGGAGTGGTGAGGACAGAACTGATAAACTGCAGCCTCCTCCGGTACTGGACTCTCTCCAAGGAGACAATAATGCTCTCCCCAGGAAGCGGTTTTTGCTCCACATAAAAACATTTTCCCACCAGGAGGTGGTAGCCAAGATGCACATGGGGACGGCTGCCACCAGGCATCAAGTGAGGCTGACCTCGCTGGTGACACCATCCTTCCCTTAGCAGCTGGGGCGGGGGCAATGGACTCCTTGAGTTATTTCTCACAGTGTCATGACAACACGCAGCCAGAGGGTCTCAGCCTGCCTTGGCGAAGCTGTTGTGGTGCCTAGAGCAGCCCAAGAACAGAGAAGTGTTGTGGAGGTCACTGACAGAAGCCATTCACCTGAAAGGAGGGATGAAGAGAAGGAAATGCAAGCTCTAACGAATTGGGAATTGACAATTCTGTCACTCCAGGTTTCCAGTGGTCTGTGCCTATTGGGGCTGCAGAGAATATGGCACAGGTAAAAGGAGTTCTCATGGAAAGCAGCTCACAGCCAAAGGGAATGGACCTGTGATGGAAGACAGGAAATGGATTTTGCTGGTCTACACGAAGGAGGCAGAGACAGACTCAGCCCACTGTACAGTTTACACTGTGTGTCTGCAGAAGAACAAGGAAATTAATTCCAGATCATCTGTAAAGATACTAAATACATTCCTGCTTTTATTCCACTTCCAGTGAACTCCAGGAGTGAGCCCTGGAAGAGCCAGAGGTTACCCGGGCAGGCAGGAATTCCTCTTTCCTCTCTTGGTCCTTACAGTCAGACAGACTGTAGGTACCTGTCCACCAAAACAAGTCCTTGGGATGGATATGCACCACACAAAGAGGCAGAGGCAGTAGGTTTTATTTTGCCTTCCTTACATGTGCTGTAAAACACAAGAAGTTGCACATCATTTTGGCTATTTCCAGACTCCAACTCTCTGCTGTCAGAACACCAGGATCATGTCAGGACCACCATATCCTGAATTGCTTCTCATCCTGGAAAGAGACTCTTTTCCTGCAATCACATTGCAGAAATGGTTTCTAACATTAAAAATTAAATACAGAGAGATCCATGTTTTGCAGTGGGTTAACATAGCACTAACCCAAACTACTCTTTATTCATAAGTACACTACATATACCAGAAGGAAGGTTTTTGTTTGTTTGTTTTTATTTCTTAATCACATTCTGAAGAGGTCGTATGTGAAACACAGCTGCAAGAAATTTTATTTTTCTTTGTTTTTTTATCAGTCTTCCTCCTCATTTATTCTTATAAGATTATACAGCTATCTGCTTTTAATTTCCTATTTAAAGCATATCTCCAACTTGTAAATAAATATGCTTTTTCTAGTTCAGGTCAAGTTTTAGTCTCCAATTAATGAGGAAAATGCATTAGACATCAATGCCCTCTTCTAGGGTTGTTGGTAAAGTAAAATCTAATTATATTCTGGTCTTTGCACTTGCTGGAGATATTCAGAATTTGTTTATACTCAGTGTCTTGACTGAAGGTAAACTGACACATCATGTTTGTGTTTTGAGAACCTACATCCACTTTCAGTGACTGAAGAATATTTTTGTGGTGTAGCATCTGTCTACACAGGGATGCAGGTGGGGAAGAAGAGGGAGGAAGCCATTTTTGCAATATGTTCAGTTTAACCAGGCAAAACTATGACCAGCCATTTGAGATCAGTGGAAAACTTCCACATAAATCCATGTCCATAGATCCATGACACTGGGATAAGCACCAGTGAAGGATCCAGCTGTTCTGATTAATGTGTGGTTGAAACTGGCAAGGAAATCTCTGATGAAGTTACGGGTAGTTCTTTCCAACAAGAGATGGGAAGATATTCAGCAAGGTCTAGGAAGTACTCACTGTTGCCCCAGGACAGAAAACAGCTTTTGTTTCTGTACCTAAATTCTGATATGCAGTGGGTAAAAAGAGAGGCATCCATGCAGATAAGATCCTCAGATGCTGCTGCAGGGCTAACTCAATTGCTTTCCTCCTGTGTTTGCTAAAATTGGTACCTCCTGTGCAAAAGCCATGATAAACAAATAGCAGGATCATTCCAAATGTACGGTCATCATCATCATCACAGGCCTCCTCCTGACCACTACAAGATGAAGACCTGACCTTAAAAATGGCACCCCTGGCTCGGACCAAATGTGACCACTTTTGCCCGTGCCATCTGTCTATTCATCTTGGTGACAGGCAGCCCTGGCTCTGCTCTCTGCCCAACCACCATGAATAGGCAAGTGACTGCAAATGAGCTTCACTTAAATGGAGAGAGTTGATACCAGCCTCGGGAAAGTATTTCGCACATCACAGTAGGAAAGGGCCATTGTTTTTGTTCAGATTTGGGTTTTATTTCCTGCTGCGCTTATAAGGAAGGAAATTTTGTTCCTTGGGGGTAATGCAGATGTTTGTATGGGTAGTTAGTTAAGGGACAATAGAACAGTTTCAGGGATGTGGTCCAAGCAGAAGGGGCAGCATGGGGCAAGAACTGAAAAGAACAGTGAGAGAAGCAAATGAGTGGATTTTTTTTCCTGAGGTAAATACTCAGAAGTAAGACCATAGGGAAGGTAATAAGTCTCTGGAAGGCTTTTGGGATTTGTTTTGAAAATCATCTGATTAAACCATGTTCCTCACACAGCCAGTAAAGACACAGCTCTTTTTTTTCCTCACAAAAAATTTTACCTCCTAGGAATTAATGAAAATTTAGAGACTAGAAATCACAGTGAGAGAGGAAATAAAGAGCAGTGATCAAGATGCAAAAAGAACTGAATTAATGTTTCTGTTCTGCCATAAAGTGTCTTTTATAAATCTGGACAAAATAACCTTTCTACACCAAAGTTTCATAGGTGACATAAACACACCACCACTTATTTACCTTTCCAGAACTTGGAAAGGGCACACAAATGTGAGTAATCTAATATAGGGGCATCATTTTCTAGTGACATCATTGTCTTATTATGCTGGGTCACAGATTTTGCCATCAGCTCACACTGCTTTCTATTTCACAGAATCAAAGAAGTGTTGAGGTTGGAAGGGGCCTCTGGAGATCACCCAGCTCTATTCCCTGCCAAGGCAGGGTCACCTGGAGCAGGTGATACCTCCAGGAGCACATCCAGGTGGCGTGTGAATGTCTCCAGAGAGGGAGACTCCAGGACCTCCCTGGGCAGCTGTTCCAGAGCTCAGTCACCCTCATGGAAAGAAGGTTTTCCTCATGCTGAGGTGAAACCTTTTGTGTTTTAGTTTATGACCACTGCTCCTCATCCTGTCACAGGGCACCACTGAAAAGAGTCTGGCACCATCCTCTGACATGAGCCTATGAGACACTCATGTGTGTTAATGAAGTCCGCTCCTAGTGTTCTCTTCTCTGGACTAAACTGGGCCAGCTCTCACATCTCATAAGAGAGAGGCTCCAGATTCCTTATGCTCCAGATCTTTATGGCATCTGCTGGACCCTCCCCAGTAGCTCCTTGTGCTGAGGAGCCCAGAACCGGACACAGCATTTCTTCCAGGACTGCAGCTGGGCATGATGTGTTCCTGGACCACATCATACTGATTCTGTAAATCTCTTTTGTTCTTGATGCACAGAGCAGTGCATTATCTGATGGAAGACAGATGAGAAAATAGGACAGCAAGAATGCACATGGAATATTTTGGGAGGGGTATGAGGCAACCGAGGAATACGCCAAGTGGAATAGGAATGAGGGAGGAGAGAAGGCTGGATTACAGAGAGTAGACTGGAGGTGTGATAAAGTGAGCTGTGGCTCCTGGGTGGGAGTGAGGAGGGTGCCTCAGACAGCAGTGTCATTGTGTGCTGCTTGGCTGCTTCTCCAGATGGAGACTTCTGAAGCCAGGCATCACTGACAGTTTGCCCATAAGTGGTGTGCCAGTACCTGAGATATTTATTAAGCCAGGACTATTAATTCCTCACTTACACAAGCACTGAAGTTTACTGACAATTGTTTAAAAATCATTGATAACATTTAACAGTGGTAAGATGACCAGCTTTTTGTTTTGCCACTAAGCATCATTAATGTAGGGGACAAAGCCAGAGGAATACAAAACAGCCTTCACATTGGTACAAAAATGTTGGCATTTTGTTTTCAGTGTGCTTATTGTGATTACAGGCTACTACCATTTCTGGACAGTTTGGATGAGACGGGGGTCCACTGGACATCAGTATGGAACAAAACAGACTCTCCTGAAGAACTGGTCATATAAATGGGCAGGTCAAGGGAAAGGTGGGAGGGGCAATAAGAGATAATGGAATGGTTTGGGTTGAAAGGGACCTTAAATATTATCCAGTTCCAATCTCCTTGCCATGGGCAGGGATGCCTTTCACAGATGTAAAGAAGATATTTGTTCCAGGAACCACAGCAGGTCTCTGGGCAAGAGACGAATAATATAAAAATCTCCTGATTACTAAAGTTCTGTTTAATCTACATCCATAGACTTCTAGACCAGTATGCAACATGACTGTCTGGCATACTAGAAACCAAAATGCTTGGCATCGTGGGATGAAGACACACTTCCCTGACTGCATTGTGCAGCTCTGCTCAGAGAGTTGGTCAGATTCTTTGGGAAAGATTATTCAGGAAAGGTCTCCCTGTTTATTTTTTCCCGGATCCCACCATGAGGTCTTTCTACTACAACGCAGTCAAGGGATCTTTCTTGTACCAGTAATCTGATGGGACAGACCTGGCTACAATGTACAGAGGAGAGGAAGGACACCCATGTTGGTGTTTAATAGCTCAACCTACCTCTGCATTGGCCTGAGAGTCTCCGTGTGGTGACTGGATCTAGAGGTCTGGCATTATGCATAATATTCCCAGATAACATTTGTGTGCCTTTACTGCCCATTTGAGGCTTCGGAAGCATGTGGGCAGGAAGCTACACATTTTAAAATGTGTATCAAGGAAAGCACAGGCCACAAGGGTGGTAAATCCAGGTCTAGAATTCAGAAAGAAAAGGAAACATCACCTTAGCAAGGAACTGAGATCTTGCTGCAAGCCAGCGCACAGCATTTTAGCACAGCACATTACCTAGATTTAGGTGGCAGCTTGTCACTGTGGGACCTTGTGCTGCCTCTCTGTTGTGACTAATGAGCCTGTATAGCCAAGTGGGCTCCTTGCACGGCTACCAGAGAGGAAAGAGAAAGGTGATCTTAGAGTTTATGGGGTCTAATAAAGCCCTTGAGCACAGAGCCTCTCTCCTTCCTCCTGTTGCTGTTCCAGATTCCATTTTACCTCACAAAGCAGAGAAAACAACTGCAAAGAGGGTAAAGTCATTACTGTTTCTGGGTTACACATATGGAATAATGGTGGAAATTGGACAGCTTGCCCCAGAGGTGAGCAGGCATGGAAATGTCATGGCCTTGGCAGAGGCAGGAAGTTCCATGAGTGAAGTCTGGTCTTGGTGTGAATAACCTAAACAAGTTACTTGAAGGAAGAGCTTCCCCCTGCATGACTGCACATCGGATGTCTCCACTGATGAAGTAGAAAGGAAGGGTTTCAAATCAAAACGGTTCCTAGGAATGCATGTACTTGGCCCACGGATCATGTCTGTAACTGGGGGTTAGACTTTGAGACCCTGATTCAAACAACAAGTTGAAAACATTCATTTTAGTGAGGGAGATGCTCTGTTCAGATGGGTTTTTTGTAGTACTGTAGAAATTTGCTGCCAAACCCTTTTTTTTTATTTCTGCCTGTATAAAAAATGACTCTGAATGCAATAAGAACAAGGTGTTCTAATTAAATAGATTTGTTTACATCTTGTAGCATGAAAAACTAATTCAGTCTGATATACTGTAGGTTCTTGCACTATCTCTCTCCCACTTCATGTAAAATTACCCGTTTTAAGTAGTATTTTATTTAAGAATATTTAAAAAGTGGACTTGATTAAACAAAAACTGATTTAAGTTCCAAAGTGTTTATTTCTAAAACAAAGATTTCACTTCAGAGTGCGAGAAGATGGGAGGGGGAGAGCAGAACCTGTGCTATATCTCACAATATTTCCTCCCTGTTTTATTACATTGCAAAGGTCCCTACCTTTGCTAGTCATGAGAACTCATAGCCTGTGGCTAGAACACATTTTTATTAAGTGAAGGTTAAAGTCAGGGCCCAAACAGATCCACTGTAATATGATTACAAACATAATATCCTGACCCAGACCTGTGCCACAGTATCAGCTCCAGATCAGAAGCAAAGGCAAAAGCTTCCTGACTGTAACTGTGCTCCTACCAGTGTAAAGAATTCTGCATGTTCTCCACCCAGATAGAGCTGGATCACCCTTAAAGGTGCCACCACACAAATTATGTGGAAGATAAAGACTGCAAGCTGAAAAACAGGTAAGAACAAATCTCAGCAACTCAGACCGGCCCATCAAATAATTTTTGTAGGTTTATACAGTAAGGCTGGATGAAACTGCTGCAGGGAAGAATAATACCCCAATTAATTTTATTTCTCAGGTCGTCGAAATGAGACAAACAGGAAACTTTACTGCCACTTAGAGAAATTTCACTTCAGGGACAGGGAGCTGAGAGGAGAAGAACCCAAAAACCCCGTCCGTCCTCGAGCCAGAAAGACAGCGATGTCTGCATGCATCACCTGTCAAACAACAACCTTCTGTATGTTACATTTCCACCTATGCGGGCTATAAGGGGTGAAGTAATGGCCTGCTTAAGAAGTAGTACCAGATTGGCCAGTATTCTTTAAGAGAAATTCCCCTTGTAGCAAGACAAGAATAGGACCATTTCCTGAAACCACCGAGCGCCATAGTAGTAAGATAAGGAGGCTCAGAACTCTTAAGAAGAAATTGCTGCACTATCTTTTCATTCCTGGTACTGAATATGGCCCCTGTAGGCAGCTGTGTTCATCCTGAAACAGAGCTTGGGAACTGGTGGCTGCAGAGAGACTTGGTCAGCTCTTGGCCACAGGAACAGGACTGTCTCACTGTGTAACCCCAGCTGACAAAGGTGCAGTTCTTAAGACATCAAAGCCACTTTTAATATAATAAATTCATTAATGTGTATCAAGGGAAAACAAAGTTTTGAAGCGCTTAAAAAAAAACCCCCTTTTTTTTTTTTTGTTAAATTCTTTTGCCTAAATGATAAAAATTGTGCTAACTTGCAAAGTTCTTTTTTTGAGGGGTAAGCAAATTGCTTTTGCAAGTTCTCACTCTGCTCCGGCTCTCTGGCAGCCAGAACTGCAGGAGATGTGGGGATGCTAAGCAACTTGGGTTTGTGCCTCTCTGGCAGCTGGAGCTGTATGGAGACTGGGATCTGGGCAGGAGCTGGGTGCTCAGCCCCTGGCCCCCTGCCTGCTGCAAGGTTCCTGCTTTCATCAGTTGCCTGGCTGTGCACAGAAAGCTAAAGTGACAGAAACCTTCTAGGGGGAAGGATAAAGGGAACAGCCAGGCAAAATCATGGCCATCTCTCCAAAACCAAAAGAGAATTATAAAAAAGGAAAGAAAAGAAAAGCTTTAGAATTTGCACTGATTTGAAATTTTCCACTGATTTGAAATTTTCCATGGGAGCATCCTTTGGTTGGAGAGGGAATGTTCTACCAAGAAATCATTCTAGTGGGCAGGGAAGAAGGTGAATTATGCAAAATTGTCCCAGGCCACCAGGCCTAAATGTGCCCACCACCTTTCAGGAAAACAATCAGCACTTTCTAAGAGACACTTTGCACCCTCTGAGGGTTTTGCCTTAAATTTGGCATAACTTGGAGATAAGGCACACAGAGGGTAAGAGCTCTGGAGAAGAGTAATTTTCACCTTTCTGGTGCTTACAGCATGATAAAAAACTTTCCTCCGTGCTTTTGAATTAATTCCTCAAAAGTTCCAATGCCTGCACACCCATTTGTTTCCTCATTGTTTTTATTAAACAAGAAAGGCGAGCTTTATTACTGCGCAAATGAAAGCATCACCAGAAGATAGATACTTCCTAGATTCTTATTAATCTCTAAGACTTATGAGGCTGCCTAAGTTCCACAGAAATTAACATACTCTACAGATTTCTTCCAGCAAGTCACTGAGTCCTTGCTACCTTGTATGTGGAGTGAAGGGAAGCCAAAAAAGCAAAACCGAAGGAGAATAAATCTGTATTAATAGGAGGTTGTTCCAAGTCAAAATGTGCATGTGCATGCATGTCTTTGTCTACAGATACAGGGCAAGGCTCTGTGCTATGGTGCATCGTCTACAGCACCATTATAGTAATTTACCATAGACTGTGGCTGTACAGATTGAACTGTGTGCCACAAAGTAGAGGTCATAATCATAATTAAAGCCCAACTGGATTTGCAATTCAAAATAATTTAAGACTAATCTCTAAAACTGCGACTGTGCAAATTAAAAAGATAGGGCATTGAATTTATTCTTTTTCCCTGGTTTCCACTGTAAGATTACCTGTGCCTAACTTCAGGAACACTTAATGCCTGTGTGGTAGCAACATTTAATATCCCTAGCAGAGACCAAGGTCCCACAGCAGTATCTATTATACACAAGACAGACCCTACCCTGAACATAACAGTCAAGGAAGAACCCAGAGGCATAACAGATAGGTGAAATGACTTAATCATCCAGGTCAGTGCCTGAACACCCAGTTGAATACCAAAATCAGAACATTCTACTTCTAATGACTCAAAAAACAGAGTGAGAGGTAAAGAGAGAGAAGTACAAACAGTGCAGGAAGCCCTGTTCTAGGCCAGGAATAACACACATGCAATTAGGGCAGAAGAGACTTACAGCACTGGCAATGTTCTTTGTATCTTCAGCTCTTTTGTAGTGGCAAATTCCTTGTTTTGTATCTTTTGGTTTCTTGTGGTGCGGGGATGCATTCAGCTAGGTAAAGATGTGCAGTGCTGGGAAGGTTTTTATAACTTTTTTTTTTTTATTTGCAGTAGATTTTCTTTTTTTTTTTTAAATTCTTGTCATGTAAGTGGCTAAAACAAGTTTTCCTGAGAGAAGACTGAAGTATATGTTCCTCTTAGTCTTCAAGTGACTTGTGTTGCCCAGTTATTATGTTCTCTGTGACACTTCAATTTCCATAAGATCTCACCCATTCTGCCAGCTTTAATCTATGCATCACATATTTTCTACAAGTCAGTAATGGCTAGCCAGTGAGTGCAAAACAAAGAATGGGTGTGGTGGTTTTGGCTGGCGTAAGGAGAATTTACTTCCCAGTGGCTGGTATGGGGCTTTTTGGATTTGTCCTGAACACAAGATTGATGATATAGAGATGTTTTTGTTATTGCTGAGCAGGAGCTGCACAGACCCAAGGCCTTTTCTGCTTCTCCTATTGCCAGTCTGGAGAGGGGCTGGGGGTGCTTGGGAGGCTGGGAGGAGACACAGCCAGGACAGGTGACCCCAAGTGACCAATGGGACATTCCAGCCCATGAGACATCGTGCTCAGTGTGTCAAGTGGGAGGAAGAAGGAGGAAGAAAGGGGACGATTTGCAATTTGTTTGCCCAAGTCACAGCTGAGCATAATGGGCCCTGCTCTCCTGGACATGGCTGAACACCTGCCTGACCATGGGTAACAGCAAATTAATTCTTGTTTTTCTTTCCCCTGTGTGTGGCTTTTTGCTTTCCCTATTAAACTGTCTTTGTCTCAACCCGTGAGTCGTCCAGCTTTTACTCTTCCAGTATTTTCCTCAATCCTGCTGGTGTGGGAGTGAGTGAGTGAGTGGCTGTGTGGGGCTTGGTGGTCACAGCTGATGCACACCAAGTTCAACTGCCCTCTATTTGCCCCACAACACGGAGCTACAAAGATGAGCTGAACTGCAATGGCTTAGTATCAGCTAAACCTACATTTTCAGAGCTAAACTGATCTCTTTCAGCTGAAAATCTTAATCCTTGGTAGCTAATTTAAACTTCTTCCCAAAGAAACAAGATACAATTGTTTGGTTGTATACTGTTTTGTGTGTCTCTTTGGGGATTATTTTTTGGGGGGAAATTGTTTTTTGGGTTTTTCTTTTTTTTTCTTTCTTCCCTTCCTCTCTGCTCTCTTTGATTGTGGGCTGCTGAGGTTAGCATTTGCAGTGTTCCTTCTTTAACAAAAAATTCCAATGCATACGCATTGTGTTCCTCATTTATGCTTCCCCACTACCCAATTAACGTCACACTAAATTATATACCTGCAACAGATTTAATTCCAGACCACTGAGCTGTCGCTTTTTAACCCTCTGCATGTATCTCTACAATATTTATGAGAAAGCTGTAGTTACTTTAACAAGTAATGAGAGATTTCGATAGGTATTTAGCAATTCAATTTGTTATAAGAAAGAATATATTCCTCCACTGAAATCTGTGGGATGGTTCCAAATACATACAGAAGGATTTTCATATCTATTCAGTTCTCAAGGTTTTAGAGTAGTTTTCCAAATCCCTATTATGCTGCTATGGAATGAAAATGGATGGATCTATGGCTAGAGTTAAGCAGAGATCTGGGCTCATTTCCAAGATCCATTGAACTCCTCTCAGATGACCTTGAACAAAGCACTTGAGATGTGGTCCAGAGTGTTTATTTCAGTGTCCAAATGGGGCTTTGAATGAACTTAAAACCTTAAATTCCAGGAAGCTGTTTTCAAGGGATTGTCTAAGCTTAGAGCCTCACAAATCTCACTGCAGATTTCCATGATGCCTGACCTCAGAAAGAACAGGACAATCATGAGTTGCCTGGCCTGAGGCATTAGCCTGCAGTCAGGCCCGTCACATACCTGGACTTCCTCGAAAAATTTCTGAACGTGAAATGCCTCCCACTACTCTGTTATTCAGGGCACAACTTGAAAAGAATTTTTGGCCATAACAAGGGAAAACAAAAACAACCACCCAAAAAATCCAGCAATATCAAGCCTTCAGCTGATTGGTGTGAGCTGATTTGTGCTTGTAATTTCTGTAGAGTTATGGCTGTAGCCATTAAGTGAATAACTTGTAATGGAATCCAGAGGGTTCATCATCATTCTCCTTTTAAGAACTAGACCTGTGAATGGCCCATCCTCTCAAAATATTTTTGATGTATTGGAAGGAGATCTCTCTTTCCATGTAGTACCAAGCTATTGTATACACAGTGTGATGAGGGTGGGTTTAGTTTAGATATTAGCAAGAAATTCTTTGATGTGAGGATGGTGAAGCCCTTGCACAGGTTGTCCAGAGAAGTTCTGGAAGACCCTGGAAGCGTTCAAGGCGAGGTTGGGTGGGGCCTTGGGTAACCTGGTCTGATGGAAGGTGTCCCTGCCCTTGGTAGGGGGTTGGAACAAGATGATCTTGACAACCCAAATGATTCAATGGGTGGGGGGCTAGGTCCCAATGCCGGGAGTGAGCTATTTTTACAATGAAGGCGTGTCCCTAAAAAGTCTACAGGTTGTAGGTGACCCTTGAACAGTTCCCACAGAGCCTCTGACATGAGAATCAGGAGCTCGTCCTGCTCAACAGCCAGCACAGAATCAATGAAATTGATTTTTGGCCATTATGATGTGAAAGTGAGTACTCTGAATATTGCTTTTAAAGTTTATAGCTACATCTCCAAAGATATTTCTATATGATGATTTCAAAAGGAAGTAGGAGGTTAAATACCTTTTTGGTTTGGCCCTCTCTGTCTCAGTTTCTTTCATGTAAAATTGAAACAAATGTACTCACTACCTTCCATAGCTGTTGAAATGGAAAATATGTGTCACTTCGAAGAAATGAAATCACATGAATGCTATGATGCTATTTCTGAGAAAAAAAAAACAAAAAACAAACCACTTTATGTAAATAAACACTGTTTGGTTTTGACACAACTAGTTTTCAGAGGACATTTTCTGTAGGGAGGCACAAATAACCTCTAATTAGGTAAGAATGAGCACTTTCAATTCTTTTACAATCTTTTGAATATTTTTTGACACTTCTGTCCTATCCTGTCCTGTGCATGTTCTGCTTTCTGAAAATTTTTAGTATTCATGTCGTGGTTACAGTCTTTCAACTTCACCAGACTTATCTCAAGCTGGTAATCAAAACCTTGTATCTCCTTTGTTTAACAAGACAACATATTGTCTCCTGGTATTTCTTAAAAAACAAAAAACAAACAAAACCACCTAACAACAAACCAAAAACACCCATCAGCAAAAAAAAAAAAACAAATTCCCCAACAACAAATGCAAAAATTAAACACAAAACCCAAAAAAACAACACCCCCAAAAATGCCAAAGCTTGAGTAAACACTTTCAATAAGGTAAAGTCTATGCATACAACTGAATAGAGCTGAATGTTACTTTACTCACCTCTCATGCCAGAGCAGCCAGAACAGATCTTAGTGCTCAAGATTAACAAGAGTTTTAAGTGTTGGCATGAAGCTCTAGTGGTAAGGTTACCCAAATCCTCAGTCAGGTCTGGTCAATACTACTAGCCAGGTGGAGAAAATAAGCTACTTCTGTGGCTGTCTCTTAACAGAATCACAGAATCATGGAATATCCTGAGTTGGAAGGGACCGGCAAGGATCACTGAGTCCGACTCCTGGCCCTGCACAGGACAGACCCAAGAATCACACCCTGTGTCTGAGGGCATTGTCCAAGTGTTTCTTGAACTCTGTCAGGTTTGGTGCTGTGACCACTGCTCTGGGGAGCCTGTTCAGTGCCCAGCCACTCTCTGGGGGAAGAACCTTCTCCTGATAAACGAACCTAAACCACCCCTGACACACGTAGCTTGATGACAAAATAGAGCAATCCATCTTTTGAAGTTTTGATTGGTATTTCATGACCATTCAGAATGAAGAAGCAAATCTCCACATACATGAAGCTGCTGGGTTTTTTTCTTCAGGAGCCCAGTTTCTGACTTTTTAATAATTTTGTTGTTTTGATTTTTTTTAAATTCCTGCAATTCATCAAAGGAGAAAGCAGTATGGTCATCTACTCTTTCCAACTGAGGGTAGATGAAAGCTCAAAGAAGGCTCGAAAGTGGTGCAAAGGTCTTGTGCTTTTCAATTAATTTATCTTAATTAGGAATCTAAAAGTTAGTGGTGTGATTAGGCTCAGGGATTAAGACATCTAATTTTAGATGTCTGCATTCAAGATAAATGGCCAGGTACCCATTACAGAGAGTAGAGGTCTAGTCAATACAATTAGTGGTTTAGAAAGAGATGAAGCAAATGTCTATATCTGGTCAACCAATAGCTCTTCATGCTTAGACACCTAGCTCATATGCAAACACCTAAATTTAGATATATAGTGGCTTGAGTCAGTTGCCTGAAAATAGAAGTCTGACAACACTTGAAGTGTCCTTGCATTTTGGAGACACCCACACAGAGCTGGCCCACGTGGAACAGGAGTTTGTGGAGATGCCTAGAACCACCTGCCACTGGAAGCCAGATGTCGTGCCCTACCGCCTGTTTGTGGTCTGCTGAAAAGGTTCCCCAGCACTGAGCTTAGCCTGGGACTTTCAGCTGATCATGTAAAAAGTAGTAACACTTGAAATGTTCTAGGCTGAGACAGCAAAAAGGGCTGGCAGATACCACATATTATCTAAAGGATGCTTCTCCCAGAAAATAGAGGTTGATCAGAGTGGGCAGGGCCTAAATTTGAAAAATTGCATAGAGCTCCAGTTGTTAAGCTCATCATGTGGGTCTTGTTTTCATAGTCGGTGGAAAGAAATACAGAAAGAAGCTCATCTCATTCTTAGATAAAGGTCAAAGGCAGGTCAGATGAATTGCCCTCCAGATTTCACTCCACTGACGGGAAGGAGAGACCAGCATGGCTCATCTTTGTTTCCAGTTTGGGAGACAGAGTAGGTAAAAATGCAGGTTGCACGGGAGTCCATGTAGCATCCTAAGCAGCCAGGACCCATCATCCTTCTAACGAAATATTCAGATATACCATATGCATTTATACTGTCACTATATGCCTTTCAAACTCTATTACCGACAACTGACTGAAGAGACTGACACACGATGTGTATTACAAACATCTATATCGGGATGGAATCCCTGGCAACGGTGCCCATCAGTATAAAACAAACCACCACATCTTGCAGTCCTGAATAAGATCCAGTGCAGAGATAGCATATGACAAATTTGCAGACAGCTTGTTTATGACCAACAGGCCATTTTTTTCTGTTTGCTTTACAAGCTAATGTGGTTATACTGCATGGAGCTTTTCTCCCAGAATGATCCCAAAGCATTTCATAAATTGAAAAGATGCAAAGGAGCTCGGGGCAGAAGGAGGAGGAGAAGGAGGAAGAAAAAAGTTTCACCTCCGCTGGGAAAATGAAGCCCTTTTTTCCAGGTGAGGAGTATGGCAGTTAAAACTGGTAAAGGACATTGGCAACAGATATCATCTGTGAGCAACATCAAAAGGTTAGTTCTTCTGAGATGTAAGGTCGGATTTTTTAGTTATATGATGTGGCACAGACTGGAGGGGTAGGGCCAGAGGCATTTCCTGGGTTTGATTTCCCCTTTGATTTCCCCCTAAGCAAAGGGTCTGATTCTCATTGCACCTTTGAACAAGTTCAGTTAGTGAAGGGAAATAAAGTCCCAGCAAACCTTTCATGCTTGCGGCTAAAGCCATATGCAGAGGGAATCATATACCTTGTACAGTTGACCAGAGGTTGGTGTGTTTTATTTCTCATTTATATTTAGTGTATAATGCAATAGAGTTTATGTTTCACTATGCAAATTCCCATCATCAGCCTGAAAACGTCTGTGTGATCCTACTTCCTCCTACTGACTGAACTGTCTTTCCTAGGGTTGTGGCTGAGCGTGTTTCTGTGCATGTCATAGATGGTTAACTAAATTTCACCTGCCTTGTTACTGGTTTTTACAGGTACTGAGCTTAATGATTGCTTGGAATGGGCAGATTCCATTTTTCTTTTTGGTCTGTGTGTTCTGTTCACTGGTATTACTGCACCAAGAGCTCTTACAGCTGCTCTCAGAACAGAGATAATCACCAAGTTCATTAAAGCCAGACACTGTGTTAGGCATGGTCTTTCAGATTCAGCAAATGAAGCAAGAAGACCTCTTCCTGCAACAAAAATAACAAGGGATTAGAGCTCTAGCATCTCGAGAGACAGATGCAGGAGAGGCAAAACAGGGAAGCTCTCTGGCCCAGAGTGTGGTTCTTCAAACCCAGGACTAAAGGTTTGTGCATGCAGCCCATGTGGTGGAAGGCTGGGCAAAATCAAACTGGATCCAGAGAAAAATCAAAACCAGTTTAAAGTTTACTGGAGATGGAAGCGGGGGTTTAGAAAGAGAGAAAATTCTGCAAATAGATTTGCTGCCTGTAGGAAATTGAGGTAAATTCCTCCATATTTTGTGTACAAGGCTTCTTGTAGGATATCTGCATTCTGCCACAGTGTTCTCCTATCTATATCATCCTACCATATATGACCACCTCACCCAGAAGACAGAGGCTGGTGGACTTCTGGTGTGTCCACTCTCCTTTCATTGACACTGCCATGTCAACTGTTGCAGAAACAGGAACATATCTGATGGAAGAAAAGCTCTTCTGCTCCCGGAGAAGACCGTATAGCATCCAAGTTAAAATAAACTATGCTCAAAGGGCGCATCGATGTCAGACTGGTTCACCCTCATTCCAGGGGTCCAGCCCAGAGCCTGTGGTTTGGCTCAGCCTGGCAGTTCTGATCACCCACCTGGCAGCTCCTCCTGCTTTGCCCAGTGGACAGACAGCTCTGTGTGCCCCCAACCTCTCACCACGCAGACAAAAAGCACCAGCTCCTCTCTCTGCTCTGCTCCCACTCAGCGCCCCGCGCTGCAGCGGGAAATGTTATTGCACTGGTGACATTTCCTTGCGCAGGCTGACATTTCCCTTTGGAAGAAGCTACTCACTTTACAGTCCCTTTTATTTATTGTTGCTTTGGCTCGTGGGCCACTATAGAGGTTACTTTAACATAGCTGTAATTAAGGATCTATGATGATAAGGTCCTTTAAGTAGGGGTCTGCTATTTTTATTCTACTGTAAAAATTACATACAACCAAAGGGATTGTGAAAATCATAAATATAGACATGGTTGTGATTCAGAGCTCAGCAACACTGGTGTAAATCACAATAAAAGCACTGTATTTAGGAGAGTCGTACTGCTGTAAATTAGAAATAACTCCATATAGTATTAAGCATTCTAAATATATAAATTTTGAAAGACTGTGGTGGAAAAGTACCATCTTTTTTTTTTTTTTTTTTTTTTAAGGGGGAACAAAAAGCTTTNTTTTTTTTTTTTGAAGGTGGATACAGAAGCTCTGGGGTCACATTCCAAGTCAGTCTGGTAAAGAAATTAATTTTTTTAATATTTAGGAAAATAATTTGTATTTTGGATTAGTGCAATAAGTAACTGATTGGTAAAAGTGCTAGAATACCGATTATTTTTCATTTTTGCACTTGAAGGTTGAAATAGAAAACTACAGAGTAGGAAAGAAGGAAAACGTATCAATATGAAACTGTTTGCATTATTTTAATTTATTTTCTTTCAAATATGAATACAAAAAATGAAAAGTACGGCAAATGGATCACTGAAGAAAATATTCAAATAAAAAAGTTAAACTTTTTATTTGAAGATGCAGCAGGAAGGAAAGGATTAATCTTTCAAGGGAGTAACAGAAATTATATTTTGGAAATTGAAAGCCATAATGTTTCATTCTAAAATATGTCAAAATATGGTATCATAACAAAATTGGCACTAAAAGTTTATTTTATTGAGATGATTTTTTTTTTCATAAAGCCAAAATAAAATAAAACAAACACATTTAGAAGTAACAAGTAATAGGACAAGAGGAAATAGCCACAAGTTGAGTCAGGGGAGGTTTAGATTGGATGTTAGGGAAATAGTTCTTCATCAAAAGTGATGAAAAGCATTGGAACATTGTGTGTCCAGGCTTGAGTCACCATCGAGTTGTGGGGCTTAGGGACATGTGGGGTTGGCAGTGCTGGGTCTACTGTTGGACTTGATGATCTTAAAGATCGTTTCCAACCTAAATGACTCTATGATTCTGTAAAAAAGCTTTTTTGGGGATCTTAGAAATTCCTTCTAATTCCAGATTATTTAGTAATTGGTCATAAAAAATACTTTTTGCTTTCTATAGAGCAACATAAGATGTGAAATACTGAATTAAAAGGGCTTAGAATCTTTAATACACAAATTGTTGTGTCCTTATGACTCATTTCAGATGACTTATTAGGCCTTGATTAATAAATTTAGTTTAAAAGAAGAAGTGATCCAATACATGTTGCAGTTATTTAGCTACTTATAAAATATATTGGTTGAGAGACATCTTTTGAAGCCTCTAGTCCACTTGTCTATTTGAAGTAAGAGAGTATTGTGTTAGGCCAGGCACGATTTTACCTACCTAATCTTGAAAGCATCCAGGGATAGAAACTCCTTCAATTTCCTATGTGATTATCTCCAGGGCTGCACAATCCCTAATAGCCGACAAAAATTTCCCACTGTCCAGCCTGGATTTCTCAAGTTGCTCTTCCGGTGGATCTGTTGGTTATAATTTCTTTAATATTTTCTAATATTTTCAAAATAAAATTTAATGTTAATAGAAGAAATTCCACATCCCCCTGTACACACTGTTCTTTGATGCTCTTGTGCTCTATACAGTGAATGATGTGTCAAAATGTAATAAAATAAAATAAAATAAAATAAAATAAAATAAAACAAAACAAAATAAAATTAAATTGAATTAAATTAAATTAAAATTAAAATTAAAATATAAACTAGTACTATAACTTTCTCTTACTTGATTGGAAAACATGCAAAATAGAGAATTCTAGACAAATTTTTACTGAACAGTGTAAGGTTTCATCACTTTCTCTTCAGGTCATTGCAGAGGGTTTTACAAGTGCAGGACTTGTAATTTCAGGCAGAAGTTCTCAGGCTTAAACCAGCTCATTTTTCAGGAATATACTGAGTTTTCCTAAATCCTTGGAAAATTGACTCCTTGAGGACTTATAAAGTGAAACAGGCTAGAAACAAGGGGAACTGATGCAAGTGTTTTCTAGTGTTACTGAAAATCATGAAATATTTGAACAAAACTGGATGAAAAAAATGTTGGTAACATCTATCACCCTTTACGTGTTTTTCATCTCTTCAGTCTCAGCTTCATTCTTTTGAAAATATATTCTCCACGTGGCACAAAAGTAAAGATGGTAATTGTAAATTCTTATTGAAATCCTGATCCATACACTCTTAAGTCGAAGATTTATTCCTCTAGACGTTGCTGGCCTTTGGAGAAGGTGTAGCAAGTCAATTCTACCTCAGCTGTAAAGTCTTCAGTGTCACCACTGCATTGTGTGTGTTTGGTCTGGGTATAACTTAGAGGAGACTGAGACCTAACTGGGGACTCCAGCCATAATCATATTCCTGTCATGATCTGATGTTTACTGTTTCTTTATAACCTTGACATCAATTGTTTCAAATGACTTACCATGAATTCTAGAAAAAAAACCGGGGAAAACGCGTTGTTTATCTTAAAAGGCCATTCTGAAATCAGAATCCTCTCTAATGCAGTGAGAACGCAAAGAAGAGGCCGCACTTAATAACACTTTTCTTGTCCACAAATTTGAAATGTAATAAATACTACCTTTCATTGAAATGGCAACCATGAACAGTGAACACTTATAAAAAAAATAATTAAACAGCGGTACTAAATCTCATAGACACTGAATGAATTTTTAAGCAATTTTTGAACAGGAGGGTAGTCCTTCCTTAGAATTGCACAAAGAAATAAATGTAAAGTTGAAGCATATATATATTTTTTAATATCCACCTTTTTATGTTGTTCTTTGGGGAAAAAAAATCAGTTCTGCTGGATAGTGACCACTCTGAAAATATCAAATCCAGATACAAAGAAGGGACTTGTTCTTAATCATAGAATCACAGATTGGGTTAGGTTGGAGGGACCGCAGTGGATCATCCCAGAGTACATGGCACAGAGTTGCATCGACACTGTTCTGGGGTATCTCCAGTGAGGGAGACTCCACAGCCTCCCTGGGCAACATGTGCCAGTAAAGAAATTCTTCCTCATGTTTGGGTGGAACTTCCTGGGCATTAGTTTGTGCCCACTGCCCCTTGTCTCATTGCTGTGCACCACCGAGCAGAACCTGCTCCATCCTCTGTCACCTCCCTGCAGACACTGACAGACAGGGATGAGGTCCCCTCTCAGCTGTCTCTTGAGGCTGAACAGCCCCAGCTCACTCAGCCTTTCCTCGTAACAGAGATGCTCCAGTATCCTGATCATCCTTGTAAGCTCTCCACTGGAATTTCTCCAAGAGCTCCTCGACTCAGGGTAGGCTCTTGTCCACCAGGACCCCCAGCTCCTTTTCCACAAAGGGAGGCCCCCAGACAGTACTGGGGCATGGAGTGGATGGGGTTATTCTTCCCCAGTGCTGCACAGCACTCTGGGGTATCAGCAAACAAATAAGAAAAAGGGGGAAAAAAAAGAGAAAAGAAAAAGAAAGAAAAAAAAAAAAGAAGAAAGAGCGCATGCTCTTAATAAATACATTTTGCAGTGGCATTAAAAATCACAACAAAACAGAGCTATCTGGAAATAATAGAAGGAGACATAGTCTGTATAATCATCAGCCCTGGTATCTGTTTGTCTGCTTTTAATGAGAAAAGTAGCAAGTGTCTAGCAGCATATTAAAACTCATGCCATACTTGTGCATGGTACATAGGTTTCCTGGAATAACTGGTTGAGAAAATGGCAGCAGTTCCTTT
This sequence comes from Falcunculus frontatus, assembly GCA_013398115.1. Lineage (NCBI taxonomy): Eukaryota > Metazoa > Chordata > Aves > Passeriformes > Falcunculus > Falcunculus frontatus. The sequence goes on from VZRV01002087.1 coordinate 1,221,376, forward strand.
ATTCAAGACATTGGGGCTAACAAATTCAAAACTCTAGCAGCACAGCTCACATTTTATCAATCTATTCAAGTTTAATTTTCTAGTTCCTTTGTGTTGTGTCTCCCATTTTTTCTCTGCATTTCATTGAAAAACAAAGAAACAAATAAAAAAAATCCTCACAAAACACCCAAAGCAAACAAAAAGACTCAGAAAGGAGATCTAGAGCTCGATTGCTTAATCTTATTTACATACATATATATATTTAAAGTAGAATATTGATCCTTAAAATTGGAAGGCTGAGCTCTGTGAACTGTAAACCCTGAAACTAAAGTTCTGATGTTGTATCTGGACAAATTTATGTTAATATTGCACCTCTTTAAGGATATAGAACATATCCTTATTTACAAGGAAGGATATTTCTGTAGGGTTCTTCACATAAAAAAAGACAAGCTGCTTTTCCCGATACCAACTGGAAAGCATAAAAGGCTCTTGAGACTGTAGCTTTAATATATGGGCCAGATTAGTTAGCTCAGGCTCATCCCTGTGCTAACTACATTCACTTAGCTTTTTGTCATCTCAGTGCACATCAAGAGACCTCTCCCACCCACCTGTACCATGTTAAACCTGCACAAACCTGGGCTGAGCTATGCCTTTTTATTAAGAAATAAAACTTCAGCCAAAACAGATCTGAAAAAAAACCCCAAAACTGTCTTTTCTGATTTTGAAGATACCAGGCAATAGAGAAAACACTGTTTCCCTCAGTAGTTTGTGACTCCGGTTAATCATCTCCTCCGTTGTGCCTAATTTCTAATTTGAATTTGTCTGGCTTCAGCTCCCAGCCATTAGTTCTTGATGTGCCTTTCCCCACTAGATTAAAGAGCCCATTAATACCCAGCGTTCTTCCCCTGTGAAGGTACTGATACGCTGTACTGCAGTCACCTCTCAGTCTTCATTTTAATAGGCTGAACAGATTGAGCTCTTTAAGTCTCTCTCTGTGAAGCAGTTTCTCTGGACCTGAAATCACTTCCATGGCTCTTTTCTGCACCCAGCTCATTTTTTAAAATAAACTCTTTATTTTTATTCATGCAGATTCCACAATTGTATTCTAGTCTCAGTCCTATGAATGCTGAATGCTGAAATGGAATATTTTCTCCACTCTTTCCTACTTCTTCTCTTTTTATGCAGCCTAGCATCACACAAGCTTCTCTTCTATCAGTGCCTCTCTTAAAATCATCCTTTACACTTAACCTTTTCAAAGTCTTCAGTTTCCAGCGTCCTGTGTCTGGGGTGCATCTGTTGCTCCCAAATATGTGATTGCATTTAAAGAACGAAACACAGCAAAACTAAATATCATGGATGGCAGAGACCGGTTTACCACGCAGCCCACATGCCTCTGTATGGCTGCTTGGATATTGTTAATATTTATCCCTCGATCACCTGAAGGAAGGACATATATTGTGTCATCTGCACATTTCACCAGTGATGTCTTTATATTTCCTTCCAGTTCCCTGTTTAAAATGTTGTTGAGCACAAAACCATTTTCTAAACTTCTCATATTCGCTGGTGATTCTTTATTGATAACAGTTTTTTTTCACAGCTGCCAGTTAATCAGGTGGCAGGATAGCAGAGAGAAGTGTGTGTGTGTTGTTGATACTCTGAAGTACATATTTTTAATCAAAATGGTGTGCTGAAATAAGCAATACTTTAATGTATAGCATAGTAGCAGAATTATTCTTATCAAGCAACCTGTAAGCGCCTGCAAACATTAAACCAGGTTTGTTTTATGGAGCCTGTTTTCAATAAAACAATATTATTATTTTTTTTGTAGTTGTTGTTGTTAATTATTGATCATAATCTACCAATTTTCTACCAATTATATACTATTCAATTTTCTTTTTTCTTGGTGTCTTGTAAAATTTTTCATCGTCTTATCCAGAATTGATATCTAATTTTTTTCTATATATATAATGGAACGATAGTGCTATCTTTTTATAATCCTATGTTGGTTTTGTGTTATTTTGGGGGTTTTTTCAAAAAAAAAAAAAAAAATCACATTAACATGAAGATGGGCACTTAGGGCACACACTCACATTCATGAGATGAGAATTTTAGTCCCATGATCTGTAAATGTCTAGAAATAATATTTCTCTATCTTTATTGGTCACTACTGGACTGAAAAATGCTTAATTGACCTCATCTGCTACAAGTACTTCATATTTCCTCTTTCAAATATGAAAGCTAACTTTTCATATAAAATATATCCTCTTTTTTCATCCTTATTATCATTTTTTTATTGCCACTTAGTAATGGAAATATTCCGTTCTTCAAATCTTTTTTACTCCTACTATACTTGAAAAATTTTTTTTTTGTTTGTTTGTTTTTATTGTTCTGAGTCCTGCAAGAAACATAATTTTACTTGATACCTTTATAAATTTTCTTTATATTTTAGTTTCTGTTCCAGACAAACTAGAATACTCATAACTGGGATATTTTGTTAACATACTGTTCGTGTTGGCTGTACCAGGTTCAGATGATCTTCAGTTTACTACAAGCACTGGGAATGTCTCCAGGATTGAGCCACTTCAGATATTAATTTTTCAAGCTTTTCAATTGTTAATTGCATATTGTAACGGGCAAAAGAGTAGTGGTTTTGACTCTGATGATTGTGTAGTGCAAAACACATTCTAAAATTTAAAAAGTAAATGGGTATCTATGGTGAGCAACCCTTTTTTTTAATTTATATTTTTGACCAACCGTTTATCTTATATTTGGCAATTTTTTCCTACTTAGAACAACAAAGACAAGAGACTTAGGAAATTGACATCTACCCATGGAGTGTGTGTGCTTGATTTATTGGACACATCCATTGGTAAGGCTATCTGGAAACCTAAAATTGACCTACTCATGGCATTTTGGAGAAAGCAGCCTCAGTTTCTGTTCCTTATATTAAGTTTGGCTAAATAGGGGACGCCTCCAGATTCCAGAGAAGCTGTGGATATCCCATCACTGGAAGTGTTCAAGCCCACATTGGATGGAGCTCTGAGCAGCCTGGTCCAGTGGAAGGTGTCCTTGTCCATGGCAGGGGGTTGGAACTGGATGACCTCTAAGATCCCTTCCAACTTAATTCTTTTATTCTGTGATCTCTTCATGATCCCTACTCATCACCAACCCTGATTCCCATGAGGGTCATGTATAAATATTTAAAAAGGAAATATTTACATTCGTTACCAGACAAAAATAAGAAAGAATGCTGAACATCTCCTGACGCTGTATTGATAAACATGTTGAAGACATGTCCATTTTCACAAGAATTTGACCCTTATTATTATCATCACGATGTCTTTCCCTTGAATTGCAGTGTGGCAATATCCTGTGATACTGGTTCTTGGACCTGGGCACTTCAGAAGTTTAGGGTGGCTTTATTTTGCTGTGGTAATTGCTTATATTTTTTCCTTTGTCCCAACATAACTTTCATCTCTTTGATAGAGACAGGAGATGGTGAAATATGAAAGTACTGAAAAACGCTATCCCTAATACTCAAAAACACACAAACTCAACGTAATAATAGTCTGAATAGGCATTTATTATAGCACTTTGAAATATTTACCTGGCATATCTCTTCTTTTCCTATGTTTATACATGTGCGTATCTACATGTATCTGCATGTATTTGTAGATATACATACAAAAAATATGTACACACATATAAATAATTTCAGATTGAATATGCATCAACCTGACATCTCTCCCCTTCTCCCAACTGTTCAGATAAGAGTAGAAACACATCTGTTTTCCTGAAGTTGTGCTTCCCAGATTGCTCAGGGAAGACTGTAAAACCTGGGTTTCTTTCAAATAGTCCGACTGAAGGGCTATCTGAGGGACTGCAAGAACACAGTCCACACTGACAAAGTAACAAGTGAAAGGGAATGAAATGAGTGGTGAGAGAACAGGTACAGGAGGTATCTGTCATTTCGTCTTACAGAGTCTCTCTTGATATTTTTGCTCTTTATATTCTCGGCCTTAACATGGCTTGAACTTTTGTGGAAAAACCTAAGCAAAGTGGGATCTTGCAGCACACACGTGATAAATGGGATGCCTCTCAGGAACATAAATCTGTGCTGGTGCATCCGGATACAGAATTGGTGTTGATGCTAACATGTCATTTTCCCAAATGCTTCAGAGTCCTTTGGGCCTGCCATGAAGGTAAGGATTTATCTTCTAATCTCAAAACCACTTTTCTCTGTCTGGATTAGCCATGAGCAGGAAAGTCATTAACATTTATGAACTGGGGATTAATAACACTCCAGAGCATATTATGTGGTCTGTTTATCCCCTGGCCAGCCCCTTAACCTATGTCAGAGATAGGTAGGAAAAACAATGGTAACACAAACCCCTACTCACTTGGAAACTTAACTCAATCACAAAATAGCTGAGGTTGACAGGGGTCTCTAGCGATTGCCCAGTCCGACTCCCCGATCAAATGAGGGTCAGATTAGGTCCAGAGGGATTTTGAGTATGTCCGTGAATAGAGACTATGCAACTTCTTTAAACAATTTATTGCAATGTTTGATCACACTCACAGTTAAGAAGTTTTCTTTATGTGTAAATGGAATTTCCTGTATATCCATTTGTGCCTATTGCTTATAATGTGGACTTGCCGAGGATTCATTTTCCCATCATTCAATTTGTTAATACAGGTTTTTAAACCGTTTTGTCCGTCATTATAGACCCTTGGGATATACCACTAGGAAGTGGCTTCCATGGATTTTACTGATCACCAACTCTTTAAGAACAGAAGTTATGCAGATTTCAGACTACCTCTCTATCTAGTTAACTGGCCCATATTTCATCAGTTTGTTAGTGGAAGAGTTTTGTCATAAGTTTTGACATAATCATGAAAAAACAAGATTCACAGCTCTTCTCTTGTTCACCAAACAATTCTTTACCTCTTAGACGGTTATCAGGTTTGTCAGACATTATTTCCCCTTTTCTAGGTCCATACTGACTACTCCAAATCACCTCATCTTTTGTGCATTTGGTTCCCTGATTACTTTCTCCATCATCTCCCCAGGGGTCAGCATAACACTGAGCATTCTACAGTTCCTCAAATCCCCCTGGCTGCCTTTCTTGCCTGCAAGGGTAATGTTCACTTTCTCAGCAACCTCCTCCAAATTCCATGACATTTCAAAGATTTTTTTGAAAGTGGCCTCACAACGGCATTGACCAGGACCTCAACATTTGCAGGTGCATCCCATCAGGTCCCGAGTTCTTATGTATATTCAGTCTGTTAGAATGTGCTTTAAGATGATCCTCCTCCACCCAGAGTAAATCTTCCTTGCTCAGACTTTTCCACTGCTCCTGGGGTTGCCTCAAGAGCCTTGGAATTCCTCATGTAAAATCTCACCGGTAAAAACCAAACCAAATAAAGTGTTGAGTACTTCAGCCTTCACCACGCTGCAAATCCCCTACTCCATTCAGAAGCAGACTTAAACTTTCTATCAAATCTCATTTTGTTGATGAAAAACGCCTTCTTTTTGTCCTTCATGTTTCTTTCCGGAGTCAACTCCACTGAGCGGTGTTTCCTAACATCATCGGTATGAACTCAGTCTTTATATTCCTCCCAGGTCACCAGATTGTGCATCAACTTTTTCTACACTTACTTTCATATCTTGAGTTTTGCCAGGCTACTGTCCACCTATGCAGACCTTCTGATGCCTTTTCTTGGTTTCCTGCTAGTTGAGATGAACTATTTTAGTGGTTGGAGGAGGTGGCCTTTGCAAAATCAACTAGCTGTCCTGGACCTATTTTCACTTCACGGCTGTATTCGGCGGAATTCCTTCAAGCAGATCCCCAAACAGATCAAAGTTTGCTGACTTGAAATCCAGGCTTGTGATCCTGCTGTTAGGTTTTTTACTTCCTCTCACGGTCCGGGACTCCACCATCTCATAGTCAGTCTCTAATTGAAGAGTCAGTCTTAGAAACAACGAATGAGAAGTATTGAGCTTTATGTTATATACTAGTGCTGGACCTCTTCTGAGATACTCTAGCAGAAATAATTATGAGCCCAATGCAAAGGACATGGAGGTCAATAGGAAGATTTTCAGACTTTATGCTCCACAGATTACATTTGATGACCTTTTTTTCAACACAGAAAATAGAGGACATCAAATTCAATCATTAAAAAGCAAACACAAATCTAACAAATCAAGAGTGTTCTGATTGTAAAGACTAAAAGCCTGATGAGTTGTTGAACTCCCTGCTGCAGGAACATTTGAAGATTAAATATCTATATAGGTTCGTAAAAAGCCCTTCATGAAAGAAAAAGCCATCAAGGCTAACATAAAAAGGCCATCCCTTATCTTAGAAATCTCTGCACTGCAAATTGCAGTTAGTATTGGAGACTGAAAGAGTATTCTGACAAAATGCCACTGTATGTTTATCTTACCTGGGCATCCACCAACTGTCAGTATTAGAGAGGCTACTTAGTTTGATCGATTAGAATATTTCAAAATATTGTCACAGATTCCTGGTGTAAGCTTCTAAGGCGCTTATGGCAAAACATTTGAAATGACTGGGACATTTGCCACTATTTTCAACCGAGTCGAGATTCAGCTCTCAACAGTTCATTTTAGGAAATCTCTCATATTTTGATATTATTGGCAAAAGAGCTGTGGATCAATCCGTTACGTCACTGTGGGCCAAATTTGCAAAGTTTTTAAATAAATATTAAAATTTCTTAAAAAATGAAATTTGAGGTGCTTTTTGGACACCTGTCCCATCATTAAAATCCGAATTTCGAAACACAATGGAAAGATAAAAAGTGCTACTCTTTACAACATATGTCAAGAGTAAATATAATGCAAGTTCTTTAATCCTTGCATTTCGGTATGTATAAAGTAAAGAAATAATCCCATTCTGAAGTGGTTTCCTGTTTTTCTTTTTAGTGCTTCTTTTATACAAGTAATTTTGTTGGTCCAGATTAATTTCTGGTGCAAGTCTACGAAAAGCTCTGCATCAACAGAAGGGATAGATTTGTTGGGTAATCTTTTTTCATTCCAGTCGATGATAAGCCCAGCACTTTACTCACTGTTTCTCTTTGTGAGTTAATACACAGTATTGAATTTCCTCTTTGTATTCTCATTCTTCCTTTGTGTAGGCATTTGTTTTTTTCTTTTCTTTTTTTGTTAGTTTCCTTGGGGGATGAGGCAAAGGCATCATTACCAAGAATGCCTTCAAAAAACAGCTTTAAGAAAAAAAAAAAAGACAGTCTGTTTGTCCTTGTTTTGAGCAACATTTTAAAGCTAATAATTACTGTTGTATGGATGGATAGGATATTGGAATTATTAGTAGTCAGAAGACAACATATAATTATAACGCAGTAAATCGCAACTGGATTGAAGAAAAGAAAGGGGAGACAGAAAGGACAAAATAGAGTAGAAAAGAGAGTAAGGACAAAGACAAAAAGAGCAATGGACCATATCTTTCACTGTTGTGAATCATACATCTGCTTTTTTTAACAAACTAATTAACTATCTTCTGGTCCCACTTACTATTGCGTGAATCCAAAATCCTTACAGAGCTGTTCTATTACAACCGAGATCAGAATCAGGATCATGGGGAGCAGTGAATGACACATCTCCTGTTGTACACCGAGACACTATCCTGTTCTCTCTGCTCCGTTGGCTGAGGATAGCACTGACATTTTCAGTTTTGTTTAACATGTATGAAAAGGTAAAACTAAATCTAGCTGAGGTTTCTGAAACTGACCTGAGAATTCGCACAGTTGTCACCAGGCACTGCATGCTTTTAGTGACAGGGTAACAGCAGTCGGACTTCTGTTATATTGCACCAAGCAGAGTGTGGGGTCTGGTCCAGAACAGCAGAACTAGGTACTAAGGAATACAAATAACATAAACATTCTTGAGTTTTGAGACAAAGTATAACAAGAAAAAGACCAGAATAAGATACCCAGAACCCTTCCTGTCCTGCGTTCTTATTAAAACAAAGTAATTCTCACTATAATATTTTCTCAGCATTTCTTTGCTGAAGCAGCAGAATATATAACTATATATCCGCCATGAGAACTTCATGCCATTCTAAGACATTTGAGATAAATCCTGTGGTGATGCCTGTTTTTCTCCATGGATCCCAGTGATAGTCTAGATACTTTCTTAGAACTATTCATTTCTAACCGTAGATGACATAAACCACACTTCATGTATCTACAAAATTGCTCACTCATGGTTTGACCAATTTACTTTTAAATGTAGAACCTGGCTGCAAATGTATTTTCTGTTTCACAGAAAATTACATTATTCCCGTAATTTTCATTCTTTTTAGCTGGATAATAATAATAGTAGAAATGTGAAATTTACTCAGGAATGTGAGCCTGAAATAAAATAATAATGATTTTTATTTGAAACCTGCTTTTTCAAAGAAAGTGAAATGATTCATTGTAATGCTCATGTTTGATTTTATACACTATGAACAGGTTTAAAATGATATACAGAAAAGGCTGTACTGAAATGGAAACATCTGAACATTCTGTTCCATTACAAGCTCATCAGAACAATCTTCTCAGATTTCTTCATAATGAAATTTTATTAGAATTGATAGATTTTCACACACGCATGCAGTTTTGACAAGCATTTTCTGCAAGAAAGGAAGAAAGGTTGGTAGAGGACATTCTGCCAGTTTTATTTAAAATTCTCTGTATTATATTAAAAGAAAAAAAAAAGGAACCTCACCAAAAAATAGGTAATCAGTTCATTTGAGTTCTCTCTAGACACTTAGCTACTATAGTTCTTCTACAGAAAGATTTAATTACTTTGTACCTAAAAATATTTTTCAATTCAAGGAACTTTACCTCATATACGTTTTAGTCTCAAAACAGCTCCAAAGGCTAGTCTAATATACTTTCACTTATCTTCCCACTAACATGCTAAGATATGGGGATTCTAAGTTATTTGCAAAAATGAAATGAGCTTGATGCAGAATCTGGATTGAGGCATCAAATAAGGCACCATTATCCACCCCTGCCTCACTTTTTCAAAATAAAGAAAATTAATCTTTTTTGGATGAATGTTACAGAGCAAGCATGTGCAGTACAAAGGGAAACCTATCACGCTATAGAATTGAAGAAACACTTAGGAGGAAAAAAAAAATAGTGGAACATCCCATTTTTGCTTCTCCTGCATAAATAATGCAACCCAAGGGCAATTAGCATCTGGAGAGTGGTTTCTTGTCATATCAAGCACCACTTCAGCAACCAAATGATATAGACAAGTCCCCATTACAATAGAAAACACAGTGGGACAAAAGAAAATATTTCACTTCACCGGGTAAAATCCTTTATATAAAGGCCGGTTACAAAAGAGACAATGATCTTTGCTCCTGGACACCTACTAGCCATTAATGGAAAAGTTCTTCTGAAAACATACACATGCACTTACAACTCAGGCTCTAATGAGGACTTTGCTGTTTGATGACGACACATCTGGCGTGCTTTCAGAACTCTGCAGTCCCAATTATAAAGCTGTCCAGCAGGAAGACCCATTACAGATCTGAGCTGTCAGACCTCCGAAATGAGGTTGAAGGAAAAAAAAAAAAAGAAAGAGGCAAAGGAAAGGGGTTAAAGAGGAAGGGGAAAAAAAAAAAAAAAAAAAGAAAGGAAAAAAAAAGGAAGAAAAGAAAGGAAGCTAAGGCTTGGTTTGGTGGGAAAAAAAAAAAAGAAGAAGAAGAAAATAGTGAAGAGTAAAATGCCTTTAAAGAAAATTTGTTCCTAGAGCCCCCATAATGTGACAGAGCTAATTTGTGCTTTTAAAGATCTAAAGAGCCTGCTAGCTGCAGGTGCAAAAGAGGTTACTTCTGGCCTGGACTGTGGGCATCAGATAACATAACACAGAAAACTTTTGTCCCCCATGGAAAAGTTAATGAGATCAACTCTTTTAGGATCCCCTAAAAGAGTTCCTTCAAGCTCACCCCATCCACATCTCATTCTTGCAGGCAAACAAAAAGTGTCTGGTTGAGTTTAATTGGCCAGCCAATACTTTGATATCCAGGGTTTTTTCCTTGTCCTTGGGATTACTCAGTGTAGCAGAATTAGGCCAACTTGCTGAAATATGAAGAACAGTTTTCAGCCATTTTTGTTTGTTTGTGTGAATTTTCACTGCTATTGAAAATCTAGATTTGGTAGTAAATTTTAATAAATAGCAAACCTTTTAAATCTCTTAGCCTTTTCGGTGTGAAATCTCATCATTTCATTATTCCTAGTGAGGTCCAAAGATTCTCCAAGGCATGTCTAAGCAAGGTACACATCTAAGCACTAGAAGAAGAAATGGTACATATGTTTCATGATGTGATATAATCTATTTTATGTCTGTAAGAGATACAATATTATGGGACTCAACTATTATGTCCAAAGTGCATTAAACATGCAAACTATGGTATCACACCTTGGGGAGGACTCCGTCACACAGAGTTGTTCCAAGATGTCCTGTTTGTTGTACATTTATCAAACAAAAGTCACCACGCAGAAAAACTGAACAAAGCAAAAATTTGGCAAACTTGTTCCACATTCCAGAAGCCACGATATTGGTCTCTATCACAGAACAACTAAAGATCAGATATGTGAAGCAAGAGGAAGTCTATATAACCTTAAATAGTGATCTCATGTAGAACTGCCGTCTCAGTAGTGTCCTTTAGCATGCTGATCACTGGAACAGTTCCTCTTCCCGCTATCAGTTTGTCTCAGTAACTCAAAGCATATAAACTGACTGAAAAGGTCTGAACTCAGGACATGCACGGAACGGATGGACTGCAGGGCATTTAGTCCTGACTGTATATTTTCTGTTCAGCCAGTGTGTGTCTTCTAAGAGCTTGGTATGAGAGAACAAAACATTCTTGGATGTTTCCCAGCAGGGGAATTGCAGATCTTGGCCCCCATCCACGCCTGCCTGGAGTTCGCGTATAAAACAGAAACTCTGGGTTAGAACCCAGCCTTTCCCAGCAGAGGACTATAGGTATCTTTTTGTGAGTCTCAGTAAGTGCAGCAAGTTCTCTGACGTGCCAGCCTCACAATGATGTTCTTGTTCAGTTTTTCTTGTCCAGGTAATCACTATAGTTCAGCTGTCTAGTTCCTCTGTAGCTCCCTTCACAAACTCTGCTTTCCTTGGTCCTTCAGGCACCCTTCCATCGCTGTTCCGTACATCCTTCAGATAGAGAGGATTATGGTACCCCTTTACCCGCCCCTATTTATCCAGGCTATTCTCCCCTCTGTCAAAGGTGCTAAGGGAAATCACCCCTCAGTGTAAGAGGCCTGACAGTTTAATCTCTCTACTTTTTCACCTCTTAGGATAATGTGAAAACATTTTCCTTCAGAAAACAAGTTTATGCAACATCAGCATCAAAAAGCCATTTTCTTGTTTTCCCTAATGACTTTATCAGACACACAGAAACACAATGAAAGATGTTGTTATTCCTTTTCCTTTCCTTGATCTTTATGTTTTCATGGAAGCATCATTAGTGAGGATAATATTTGCACCAGAATATATTTGACACATGGGCCTGACACTCTCACTCTAATGTATCACCAAGATTTGGGTTTTTTTCTTGACTAAGCTCCCCAGCATTCATCAAAAGCCATTTCAGAAACAAAGCCTGTGTTACCCTTCTGCCATCATTCCGAGGGAAGGATGAGAGGATTTATAGAGAACTTAAAGAATCCATGTAGTGGGATTGGTGCATGCAAAGGCTGGTAGCATCTGAATTACCAGACTTGAACTCAGACTTGAGCTTTCTCTCTGAAAAAGGAGGGAAGTTGGTCTTCACCAGCTATGCTGACTACCAGTATGATGGCATATGATCTCACTCCAAGTGCTGGCAGAAGGCTTTACATAATTAAAAATTACATAAACAAACAAAAATTTAAAAACAAACAAACTCCCACAAAACCTAAATTCTATTCTGGTTTTTTTTTGTTCTTTTTAGCCTGGTCCTTTTATTAGCAAAGCTTTTTGCTCTCAAGGGTGGCTATTACAGGATGCCACTCTATGTCCAAGCTTTTCTAAAGTATCAAAATCTATCACCAGGATGACTTTGCTGATAGGCGCCGCTGCCTTTCCTACGCTACTTAGCAGCTGCTGGAGAAAGCATGACTTCAGTCTCGCTGAGCAGTCATTTTTCTGGGAATTATATCAGTTTTAACCTTCTGCATCTCCATTTCTCTGTGAGATGTTAGCAAGCTATGCCTTCAAAAAAATCAATATCCAAAGAAGACAACAGAGCTCAACTGTGAGGCAGAGACAGCCCATGTCCTCAAGAGTTTAGAGACCTGTTAGACAGTGGAGACAGAGAGTAAATAAGGACATAGTGTTACACACAGAGCAGTCTCGGGGAGAAATCACTTCTCTGACTCCCAATGAAACACTGGTTTCGTGCACGTAGGACATGTCTTTGGAGACTAAACTTCCAGTAGTTTATATGCAGAAACTGTGTTACCTAAACTTTGTGTGGAAGTGTCCAAATAGATGAGCTTTACGTTTCAGGGCTTGCTAGCTTGCAGTCAGTGGGTTTATTCCTTCTTGGATTGCCACACAGGAAGGAAGCAGGTCCAAGTCTCTGCCATCAACTGGTTTATCATCTTCCCATCCACGGGCTCCCTCTGATCTCAGATAGCACCCGCTCAGCCATAATCTCTGGTTGTACTCTGGTGAGTGTGTATATACGAAATGGGAATGGCTGACTGCCATTTGAGTTTGCTGCAGGAGGTCTCTGTTTCCTTAACTTTGCAGGCTAGTGTGCAGAGAATTATGGTTGGGGGTTTGTTTTGAGGGGGTGTTATTTGCTCAAAGGAAAAGGCTAGAAATGCACATTTTATTTTTGAGCACTTTTTTGGCTGGTCTCTTAAGAAGAGGCTCCTTCAAGTCTTCCCCTCAGCAGTAAGCCTTTCTCTCTGTATATCACTGAGTCCCCTGCTCACAGTTCATCTAGAAGAGAGCGAACTGCTCAGCCTCACTTCACAGCTCTCAGGTCCCAGCTGAGATCTATTCATGAGAAACTCTACAGTACAAATCAAGGGACCCTTAGGGCGCTGTATAAATTCATAACAAGGAATAATCCATTCTCAGCATTGCATGCAATAACACTTTAAACAAACCCCAACAAAACACTGTAGAAAATATTGGGGGAAAGCAGAACAGCAGGGGAATTGCAGAACGGTGTTGCAGAAACTCCAAATCATCCTACCCCCAGCACTGTCAGGGTCGCTGAGTACTAGGCAGCACAGGCAGGAGCTGGGCAGTCTCCTTCAGAGAGGGAAATGCAGGCACTGTGGAGCAGCAGGTGGGATCCATCCACTTTGATGTGTGCCCATATGAGGAGTAGGATTTTCCTTGGTTTTCTTCAGAGCTAACGCTGGGACTTGAGACTCCAGTCCAGATCTGGACAATGTTCCAGAGAATTCTCTCTGTCTCTTTGTTAGGTTTTTAGTGGGGAGAAATAGGGTAGTTAATCATCTAAAGAAGATAAATCTAAAAAATTAAACAGCATTACTTGGGCCCAAGACGATTACCCAAAATTAAAAGTGAAAGTTACGATAGCACCGAAATCATGCCCCGGTTTACCAGGCTCCCGAGCAGACTGTAATTAGTTTTTCAGTTAGAGCCATTTGCCTCCTCCTGCCTTTCTTGTCCTCTCTGTTGTAACAGAGAAATAAAACCCTGTAATGTAACAGGATCTTGTGATATGACAAGGTGACTGGAAAGTTCTATAGCGTAAAGGAATCCTGGAGCAGCTTAAGGAAGAGCTAGGTTTATGCCTTTTACAGAGACCTGTCTCAGATACTTGGAAGCAACAGATTTTCACTGATGAGTGGTTAAGAAATGCTATTTCTTCCACTGTGTGGGGCTCGTTAAACAGTCCTTGCATGCTGAATTTGCCTAGAATAAACAGGACTAGCTCAGAGGGGCTTCTAAACTGGCACTGCAGCCAAAAAACTTTTGTGATGGCCCACATAACAGCTGAATCCCTCCGAGACAGAAAGCCTCCAGGTCCTTGCTCTTTCATGATTACTTAGCGTAGTATGTTCAACGTGTGCATTGTTAACTCATACATCTCTGACCACAGCAGGCAGGAAAGCTGGTCATGGACTGACTGTGCACTACCAAGTGCTAGTCAGTATTTCAAAATACGGAAAATTTTTTTTTGTATGTGTTCTTAAAATATCTCCCAGCTTGGGTTTATTAAACAGTCTGTGTTCAAACTTGCTCTACGGTCTTTACCCAGACTCAATACTGACAGTTTAATGACAGCACCACCTCATGAGATTTCCAAGAGTTTTGAAATTTATCTAGGAATGTAAACTCTAAGAATTATTTCCTCTCTGTTATTACCTTAATTTATCTTTCCAGAAGAAGTTTATGGGGAAAAAGAAATAATGAACATTTGACCTAACATTTTTAAACTATCCAAAAATCCCCAAACTAATTGGATTCATAAGAGAAAAAAAAAACCAACCGAAACCACAAGTAAACATTACCAGGCAGTAATTTTCAAATTATGAAGTTGATTTAAAAACAATTCACTTTTTGTTCTTCTTAAACAAAAGAAATCCAAAGAGCTTTTTCTTTTTGCACAAGTTCATAATAAAAACATAAAGAGATTTTGCCCAGATTCCATGAGTTGTAAATTCCTGAAGAACTAAAAAAAGTGACAGCTGGGAACAGCAATGACAGGCTTCGTTATTGTTCTGAAAGGTGTTGTAGCTCCTAGGAGTTAAGGAGCTCCAAATATAGACAAACAGTTATAGGGTTTGCTGGGAAAATAGTTGGTGGTACCACAGAAATATAGAATGGCCTGGGTTGTAAGGGACCTTAAAGATTAATTCCCCTGCTATTGACAGGGACACCTTGCACTAGACCAGGTTGCTCAGAGCTCTATCCAGCCTTGGACACTTCCAGGGGTAGGGTATCCACAGCTTCTCTGGTCAACCTGTGCTAGTGCCTCACCACCCTCATAATGAAGAATTTCTTCCTAATNCTGTATATAGTCCCTCTCCATCTTTCCTGTAGTCTCCCTTCAGGTACTGCAAAGCCTTCTCTTTTCCGGGTTGAAGAATCCCAGTTCTCTCAGAACTTCCATGTGGGAGAGATGCTCCATCCCTCTGATCATCTTGGTGGCCTTCTCTGGGCTTGCTCCAGCAGGTCCCTGTCCTTCCTATGCTGGGACCCCAGAGCTGGATGCAGTGCTCCAGGTGGGTCTCAGCAGAGCAGAGCAGAGGGGCAGAATCCCCTCCCTCCCCTGCTGCCCACGGGGCTCTGGCTGCAGCCCAGGACACGTTTGGCTCTCTGGGCTGAGAGTGCCATGGCCGGGGCATGTCCAGCCTCTCACCCACCAGCACCCCCAAGTCCTTCTGGGCAGGGCTGCTCCATCTGTTTATCCCCAGCCTGGGATGACACTGAGCATGCCCCAACTCAGATTCATCACCTTGTACTTGGTCCTGCCAAACCGGATGAGATTCCCATGGGCCCACTCCTCGAGCTTGTCCCTGTTCCTCTGAATCAGCACTGAAGACCTCATCAAAAGTCATCTTAAGTCAATGGAAGAGCTGCTTTTAGCTTTACTAGGTTTCAGTTGGCTTTGAATTAGGCTTTGAGTTCAACTGCTTTGACAAGGCTGAAGGGAAGGGATGAAAAAGAGCAGAATAGTGAAGAATGGAGCAGTAGTGGGGTGAAAGACATAGTCTCCAATAGCAAGAAGTAGGAAGGAAGTTGGGCTGGTGAGGGGACTGCAGAGCTGTGTGTGTGGATTCACGCAACATCCCTTCACTCCGTTTCTCAGACGCTCACTTTTCCAAGCAGTAAATTCATTCAGCATTTTTAAAAAAATATATATTAATTTATTTCTAGGAAAAGGAAAGCATGCTGTTGAATATTGGTGACTCCATGATGCTGAGTGGGAAGGTAATGATTTATAATACATTATAGGCGTGGGCATGATAAAAGTCTGAAAAAAGATTCTATTGCTCTGCAGCCTCTGGTCTCTGCATAACTTAAGCAACAAGGTGCCTCTTGCAGACTGCATGGTTTTAACCTGAAGCTATTACCGGCGTTTGAGATAACACATTGTTTAATCCTTCTAACTTCAACATGAAACTCAGAGGAGTGAGGGGAGGAGGGGAAAACTGAGGGGAGGGAAAGAGAAGAGCTCTCACAGGAATTGTTAGAAGTGTGAGGTGCAGGATCTGATGATAAGGCAGCCAGGGCTGCTGAGCTATCTGAGTAGGGAAGGTAGAATGCTAGGTGACAGCTCTTGGGGATCTGCAAGCACATCTACCAGGCTGGGAAATGAGGAGCACACAGTGGCTTTCCTGTAGGCTTTGCTCTCTGTCAAGGGGTATTTGAATCCCTGGCGAGTGATTTCACTTCTGAAGCCATTTATTTTCATTCAGCAGTGACCACTGCTGGTGTCACTGCAGCACTGGAGTCTTTTCCCCATGGTAGGTCTGTCTCCCATGGCGAATCTCTCAGCACTGCCAGGCAGGGCCACATCAGAGTCGAGCACGCACCTCACATCTCATACCATTCCTCTGGGGTTAGGCAGCCTTTGGGCTGTCCAGGGCCGAGCTGAGACATCAGGGATCACGACTGGGCAAAATCTTGGAGAATGCTATTTGCATGCAATTACCAGTGGGCTATCCTAAAGAATTTTCGACTGAAAATAAAGTCAGTCGCCTTAGTCAAGTCTATATGTCTATCTCACTGAGATATTCTCTGCCTTTTCTTCGGCTCACTCTCACAGCCCCTTGGCTTATTTATTTCTGTTTTAAGAGGATTATAGAATGCAACTTCTGGTACTTTCTTTACCTACGGGAAGCCTCCATTTTACTTGTCCCCAGCCTGTCAAGTACTTTATTTTCAGATTTTTGACACAATCCAGCTGTTATACTGCAAAGAACAGCTTGTTTCCTGTTTTTGCTGAGCCTGAAGGATATTTTTTGGCCAAAACATTAGCTTTAATACATCAATACATTTAATGAGATTTGTATCTGCATCCAAAATTCACCCATGGTGGCCTTTCAGCCTTTCAGTCAGCTGTTGGCAGCTTTGTGGTCCTGACTATTTGTTTGAAATTCAAGCTTGCAAGGAGTGTTTCTACCCATTAAGGTGACATGAATTAAATATTCCCTTAGAGTTTACTTATGCATAACCAAGAAAATGCATTTTTTTTCTCAAGACAGGAGGAAAAAACCACAGCAAGTAGTTTGGTACGAGTCATATAGACTCCCCTTTCTCAGCCCTATTTTTGGCTTCAGAGGAGAAAAAGACCAGCATTTTTATTTTTCACCCCGAATCAAGGTGATTTTACTAAATTGACCCATTGATTTTAAATTGCAGTGAAGAAGAATCCTTGAAACCAAGAGATCTCTGTTTTCTAAATGACTTATGTGCAGATAAAACTTGCATATATTATGTTTCTGTTCATTTTGTAATACCTAAGTCCATGTGTCTGAATACTAACTGCCACCCATACTTTCTTGTACTGAACAAAATAATACTTTGGGTAGCCAATCTCATGGAGATCTATTTTTTTTTTTGTATTAGTAGAATGAACTACATCTTCCTTTCTGTCATTATTTCCCCTTCCATTTCAGTAATGATATTTTCAAGGAAAAAAAAAAAAAGGCATCAAAGTTTGGAACACAGGCTCATTTTAGCTCCATTATGATTGTTATTATTACTACCAGTGGTATTACTTATCTCTTTATAGCTTTTTCTTGTATATATCTTACAGAACTTCATAAAACAAGGAAATGTTCTTATCCTGGCTTTCCTGAGGCACTGAAAAAATGAAATAATTTGCCAACAGTTAAAATGGAGGTTAGTGGAGTGGCTGGAAATAAACCATAGTTCTGACAAAGTTCAAGGGTCAACAGGGTAGAATAGCAGTTTCCAGTGTATGTTTGTCAAATGTCTGGCAAAGTGCCCTGGATTATATTGGGATTTGTTTTTTAAGACAGAAAGCTCTGTTTCAAATGAGAAACAAGAATATGGGGCAATGGGTGAAGGGAAAGTGTCATAATAACAGGTAGGAAGAGAAAAGACTCTGGACCTAAGAGGGAGACAAATGTGGTTGGAGGAAGTAAGTCAGATATAAGCAAAAAAAATATGAACAGGCTCATTCTAGATGATTTTGCCTCTTACCAGAAAGGGGAATTTTTATGGAGGATGGAAAAATATTCACACATGACTCTTCAGCCCCTTTATAGACATATAAACACTCTTTATAATTATGCTGAAACCAGGATTTTCTCTAAGCATATTTTAATCCTTGAATCTCTGGTTCCTTTCCCAATCCCAGATATATGTAACAAAAAAATAAAAAGGGGGAAAAAGCAGAAAAAAAAAGCCTCTACACACTGCCAACTCCATTGGTATCAGTCACAAATGCTTACAAGGATTACAGCGCGGTAATGAGCTTTTGTACTAATGGTACATCTTTTAATAACTGCTATCTGCACTTCCAGTTGTAAGTGATAAGTGAGGCTGTATTGTTAATGACAAAATGCCTCACCTTTCCCCCACCCCCTCCTGATACTTCATCTTTCTCTGAATTCCTCAGCTGAAGGTTGGAGAGAAATTAGAGTTGATCCTGAAGCTGTTGTATGTGGCTGGTGTAGTCCAGCTGATCGCAGGGCTGAGTTCCTGCTCTGCTGCTCCCTCTGGGCTGAGGCACTGGGCACCCACACAGGAGCCTGGGGAGGATGGCCAAGGCGAAAACAGTGAAATGCTTCCAACCATGGCAGAGGCTGAAAAAAGAAGGAAAAAAGAAAGTGTAATAATAATAGTCATGTTTCAGAAGCAGAGAGAGCTGTGAAAGAACAGGAGGTTCAGAGCGTAGCACTCAGGCAATGGCTTCAGCTTTCTGCTCTGCCTTCCTGTGTGATGTTGGCCAAAACATTTATTTTTTCACTGTCTCCTCCAAAGCAAGGCTAACAGCACTTCCCCATCTCACATGAAGGATTGGAAAGGAGAGGGAATGGGGATACAATCATTCAGTGAATGTCAGGTCATTACTTCTTGTGATGGAGACACAATGTTGTGAAACTCGGTTGCTTGGGAGCTTTTTAAGAAGAGATTAGACAGTGTCAGTGCCAGACTGCATTGCTCATCCTCCCTGGGGTGCAGATAGGCCTATGTCCTGTGATTCTTTAGCTGCAGCTACATCTTTGTTTAGGCTTTACCTTCCCTGTCTCTTCTCCTGTGGAGGCATCCCTCTCAGTGCTAAGCCAGGCTCTCCAGGGTCTCAGTCTGTAACTGCATCCCCTGTCCCAGCACAGTTTACAGTCTGTACCCATATAATCTGTGATACCCTTGTCCCTGAACGAGCTGTATTTCTCTAAGAAGGAGTCTATGCAGCAGTGGGGGAAGATGTTGGAAAATTCTTTCAACTTTAGCACATACTGGATTATCTCTATATTCGTGGTTGATACTTAGGTTTGTACATGGAGTGCTTAGGGCAAATTTCAGAGATCAATGTGGCCCTGTGTTAACTCCCTACATAGTGACTAATAAGTCTTGTGCCAGCTAATGCTTCCTTGTTTACTTATATCAGTGACTAATATGTACTAGTAGGTGTCTTAGTTTTGGGAACAAGGACTGTGTCAGAACAAAGAACGACAGAGGAAGTACATTGTGACCTGACCTCCTATTTGAAATACTCTCAAGAAGAAAAGATTAATCAGAAGATCTGCAATCATACCCAAATAAGTCCACTGAAAAAATTAGCTTATACGCATGTATTCTGAAAATGTGATGAATATGTATTAATTTCAAGAATATAACCTGGTCTCTTAGGTTGCTGGGCAGGAATGCTTTGATGAGAATTCCCCATGCATCCGACACTGCTAGTAAAGTAATTTTGGCTCTCTAACCTAGCAAATTGTTTGGAGAGTTTATTTCCCCATATTCAGTGACACCCTGGTTGGGTTTTTTTTCATGGTCTCTCTTGAGTACATGAACATTTCGGTTCAAGTCCCAGAAGTCAAAGAGATGCTTGACTGCTGTCTGGGAACCTCTTGGAGCAATATCCTCTAACCTGGGGCTTTGGCCTGGCTCACCAGTTCCAGCAAACCTGGTCCACACCATGGCAAAATGTATGAGAGGAAGAGCTGGAATGGATTCGCTTAGAAAGAATAAGAACAAAACTAATAAATACAACTAAGAAAGGGTTTGGCTTCTTTACAGAGTTGGTAATGATAAGGAGCTTGAAACCTTTTGCAAAGGACTCTTCATGGGTGGAGTTGCCACCCATACTTGTAACAGTTGAGAAGCTCATCTTTGCATCATGGTTTATAGTAAAAGAAAAGGAAAGCATCAATAAATGTACTTTGTTCTTTAAGCGGTACATGGAACTCAGCAGAAAATGGATTTTTCAGAAAGATTTCAAATCTTAAACACTTTTTTTTTTAATTCAATTTTAATTTAGAACAAAATGTAGTCTGAAATTTCATGTGAAAGAGAGTATTTACAGAGGGAAATGTCAGAAGCACAGCAAACACAGCTATCACTACCACCTGGAACTGTTTAAAAAATTTTCCATGGAGAATTTTATCAAAATTAGCACATTCCAGAAACATTTTGGTTTTACTTAAATGGCATTTTCAAGCAGAAAAAAAAAAGTTGTATAAAAAATAGTTTGAGCAGTTTTATGAGTTATTTTTTTTTCCCAGTAAACTCATTTGCTTGGATTTTTAAAACTAGAACTAGAAGAAAATCACTAGACAATGTAAGTGTGGATAATAATCCTACCCTGGGAGAGAAATGGAATATTTTAATAATGTGAGGTCCTTATGATCTCTGCCTGCTAAGATTATATGGTAATAATATTTTTTTGATGCAGAAACAAGTGTAAATTCTTTACTGTACAAAATGTCATTGTGGAGAAACAGTGCCATGTAATATCAATACAAATCTTAAAGAACAACTTTTAAAAAAATTCCCCCCTAGAAATATACATAAATATACTTGCTTTGAGTTTGTTTAAAAAATATATAATTTTGATTATCTGTGCATTTATGTATTACATATGAAATAAGGCAATTTTCTTTGTTCAACTGTATTTTGAGATATTAAATTTAATTATTCCATTAAGATGTTCGAACAGAAAATGTGCTATTCAAAGTTTCTCCTAAGGTACTTGAAGCAAAATATTCGTCAGTATTTCATTTCACAGATGTACATGCATACACACATGTACACACAGAGAACAGTCCTATTGAAATACCATTTCTGATGGAATTCAGTTTTAAAAATCTTTTTCTGACCAGTTCCACTGAAGAGCTATCAGGTGAGAAATGTTGCCTGAGAAGAGAGGAGTGCTATTTTTCCTAAATATCCTCCAAGGATTTCTTGTTTCAGAAACATTTCTTGTTCCTGTTCCAAGAGCAGTATCTTTTGGGAATAATAACTATTAACAATTTTTCTACTCATTCTGTTTTTCAAAGCCATAGGAATTTTAGCATACCCAACAACCTGTGCTAAGGAGTTCCAAGAAGTGCTTCCTTTTGTTCATTTCTAAATTCCCATCTGCCAGTTTCATTTCATCCCATAAACATTGTTTTCACAGATCCTTATCATATCATCTTTCAGTCCTCTCTTTATTTAGGCCTCAGAGTTTCATGTATGGATGCTATTTTATACCTTGTCGCCTTTCTTCTGTATCCTCTCTAGTTCTCTTACTTGCTGTAAGAGATGAGGAAAAGTAGAACTGCACGCAGCATCGTGTTAAGGGACACTGCAGACTTGCAGTGCTTTTCTCTCTCTTGAATTCCTAAATTTAACTATTGGTGAGATGACACTTTCTTAGCACTATCTTTTATCATCCCAAGACCTCATTTCCAAATAGCTCTGAACCCATCATGGCACAAATAAAGTGAAGATTTCTGTTCCCATGTTCATCAGCAAAACCTGGGACTGAGTTCTTTGTGTAAGGAAAAGGAAAGTAAGGGACAAGAAGTTCTAGATACGGTAATACCTTTAGATAATGATCCTAGGCAAGATGTTCAGAGTGAAAACCCTCACAGAAAGCTGTTATCTACAAGAAAGGCTGAGTGAGCTTAAAGATGATGAAGAGCCTGATGCCAAGGGTATAATTTGTCAGAGAGTAAAAGATGGGGAAAGGTTAAAAAAGGAATTAAAGAAAGATTAGCATTGTTTGGAAACTATGTATAGAAAATAGTCTGCTAGAGGAGAGCACTGTGGTGAAAAAGCATTTGATGTAAAGTCTGCTTACCCAGGAAAAAGGAAGAAACTGAGGAATAAAGTGCCCAGAGCTAGACACTATCATCTCTGCTGCAGCACTGGCAGTTCATTTAATAACTTTCAATCCTATGTCTTGGTATTACAAGCTTTAAAAGCTCCAGCTGAAAACAATCGCTATTAATAACCCCCCTGCTTTGCAATATGAAAGCAGCAGGTACAACAGAGAGACACCTATAATCCCCCCATGTTAGACAGCAGCAGAACAGCACTCAGCCAACCATGGAGGAGAATCCTATAAAAATACCCAAATCCATCTCTCCATGATGGATGGTCTTTGTACAAGCACTAAAGTGTATTCCCTTTAGTACCACTGTCTATTGATGCTGAGCTACTAAGTAATCTGAGGGAAACTAGGAAGCAATCGCCATGATAAAAAAATAAAATGGATTGGGGATAAAGATGGAATTTCGTCAAAACCATCATGATCAGAACAATATTGCCTGAGAAATGGGGAGCTTTATATCTGTCAACATGTCAGTGTTTGGACAGGAAACCAAAGCCTTGGAGATTGGTGTCAGAAGAGCGATCTTTTTCTTCGATAAGCACCATGCATGTACCAACATGAAATACAAATGCAATCTTGCTGACTAGAATTCATGACAAGTAGCTCCTGTGAGAAAAGTCTGAAACCATAAGACTGCTCAGATATTCCTGGATGACTTCTCATGTTCACTAAGCATTTACTCAGACTTTACTCATGAAATGCATCCTGCTAATTCATAGGACTTTTCTGAACTATTCAGGATTTATTTCTGATTTTCAAATTGAGCCAAATCTTACCTACTTTATGTGGACTAATGAGAAGGAATCATTAATGCTGACAAAATGACTCACAGGATTAAAGGTAACAGGTAGGATCAAGTTCCACACAAGTACTAAGACTAAAATGCTGATAGCATTAGTGGGATTGAAAGCTGACTTAAAGAATTAACAAAAAAATTGGGAAAGATGTGTCAACACCATGATTTTGAGAAAGAAAAACTGTGAGAAAGGCACATAGAAAAAAGTTAACTAGTTAGGATTTGACAGCTGGAGGCCACCATACTTCTGAACAGTATCAGCACAGAGATGAATGTCCAAGGACTGAAGCAACTGTTCAGAAGGAATAATAGCATGATGCCAGGAGAGCAAAGCAAACTGAAACCTATTTCCTCTCTGCATGTGTTAGGTATTCACAGCAGCAAAAAATCATAAAGTCACAAAAAAGGTGAGAATGGAAGGAGCCTCTGGAGTTCCTCTAGTCTTACCCCCAGCTCAGAAACTTAACCAGGTTGCTCAGGACCATTTTCCTTTGGTATTCCATCATTTTCAAGAATGGAGATTCTCTACCCTCTCTGGATAACTTGCTGCAGTGTTGGACCACCCTTGTAGTTAGAAAGCTTCTTCTTGTGTTTCTTTGAATAGAATTTCCTGTGTTTTCATTCATGCCTGCTGCCTCCTGTCCTGTTTACTGTGACTTCTTCACTGTCTCTCCTGAAGTATTTATACAGATTGATATAAGAACCCCCTGAGCCTTCCATCCTCTAGGATGAACAGTTCCAGCCCTCTCAGCTTCTCTTCATGCCAAATGCTCCACATTCCTCGTCATCATTGTGGCCCTTTGCTGGACATGTTCTGGTATATCCATGTCTCTTTTTTCGGGGGCCCAGAATTTGACCCAGCGCTCCAAGTGTGAGCCTGATTTCTTTTTCTGCACTAGAAACACTTTATGTCTCTGAACAAGGGGGAAAAATCCAAACAACAAACAACCTGTGGAATGAGTTTTCATAGCCTTTTATCAGGAGGATTTAAAATAACTCAGTAGAACCACTGGGAAGAGATTGACAGCAAAGAAGAAAGTGAAAGCCATGTAAGCAACTCTTACACCAGCAAGGGAAAATATTGTCTGATTTCAGTTAAAATGTTTTTGGAAAGAAATTGATTGAAGGCACATGGTTTCTGAGACTTCCAAGCTTTTGAAGTCTGCAGAGGGACATTCATGAATAGTAAGGCTAGAAATGTTCAGCTGCTCTGAACTTGATCATTTGCTGCAGAGTTCCAGTGCCTCTCATGAGAGTCTTGTCTGGTTAAACTCCAACTAAGACCCTTACAGTGCAGCCTTAGCACCTTTTCCAGTTTAAAAAACTTTTGGCATGGGAAAAATTTCTCTAGGCTGAAATGCATCTCACTTTCTGAGCTGAATAGTTTGGGGTTTATTTTTTTTGTTCACAAAATGCTTTAAAATCTCATGGTTTGAGTTATCTGTGGCTGGGGAATTGCAAGCACTTTTCATGCCTGAAGACCATTTCAGATGCTTTGCTTGTGCACAAATAATTCAATGGTTGGGTAAACAAAATCTTGGCGTGGAGATCATCTGCAGCAAGTAACAAGAAAGTAGCTTCTTAAACAAAGGAATAAGAGGACCAGAAAAAAAAAAAAAAAAGGAAATATTAAGGCCACAGGGCTGGATAGCCTGTTTCTCTTAGAAGATGTCATAACTCAAAGGCTGAGACAGATACTCAAATAAGATGAATACCAAGAATTATAATAAGTATTTACCAACTACCATCTTTCATGGTTTAAGAAAGAATTTTTCTGGGGGCAGTTTATTCAGTAACCCATAACAGCCTTTTTAAATTTGGATGTTTGTTTATTTGTTAGTTTGTCTTTTTTAGTTATGGTTCTTTTCTGTCTGGTGTTGATGCCTGTGATTTTTTTTTTTTTCTTGAGTCAGGCAAGCCTCTTTTCATGGGAGGCAGGACACTGAATCTATTCGTTCTTTTTCTGAGCCAGTAGAATGGGACCTATGTTCCTCTATTATGCATTATCTGCTTTTCTTCATATGGATCATCCAAATTAAGCCAAAAGATGGAAAAGGATGCACAATCACCTGTGGTCTGCAGGGAAAACAGAGCAGATTTTCACCTAGGCTTTTCACGCTTAAATGCTTTATCTAAGATGGCTTGCCTAGGTTCTCCCAGGATTCCGTAGTGGGATGTATGCAGTGTCCTATCTTGGACAATGATGTCAGTCTCTGCTGAATCCTCTATTGCTCT
This sequence comes from Falcunculus frontatus, assembly GCA_013398115.1. Lineage (NCBI taxonomy): Eukaryota > Metazoa > Chordata > Aves > Passeriformes > Falcunculus > Falcunculus frontatus. Next base: position 1,246,708 of record VZRV01002087.1, read on the forward strand.
TGATGTTTCTTCCATTGATATCATCACTGCTCGAGCAATTTGCACAGATTAAATCACTAGTCATATGAATTCATTCCAGAATTTTCATAAGTGTATAACAAACACCGACATCATATTAGAGGATGCTAAGAAATGTGGATGCTTTTTTGGAATGCCCGCAAGAGAGGGGAAAGGGAAATAAACATCAGGGACAAATAAGAAACTATTAGGTTAAAAGACGTTGTTGGCAGAAGGGTATCTGGAGGTAAATTGGCAATGAATAAATGTGGGATGGAAAGGGAAAGAACATTCCTGGCCAAAAAAACCCCCTTAAATTTAATCTATGTACATAACATGGATTTCCCAGGTTTGTAATATGAGGATTGGGAAAAGGAAACTTAATTCTCTTTTAATTCAATAAATAATGAAAGCAATTTTCAGATGTAGTACTTGCATTTTGTGAACAGAGAGTCTCTACCTTCCTGTGGTACTGATTGTGTAAGAAGAATTTAGTTCATATAAATTTATTTCAACTTATTTCACAAATTTGATGGGTATTAATATTTTTTCTTCATTGATGTGAATATTCATTGCATATTTATTTTATTTCACTGTTTAAATGTTAACATAATTGCAACAAACTCAGGCAGAGTACCATATTACTTTAACGGAAATAAAAATTTTGACTGAATTTTTAAAGCATTTAAATTAAGCTAGTGAGAACTTTAAAATTCAGATTCAGGAGCCAGAGTATGCAGAAGCCATCGAGGCTCTCAAGCCAGTTGGAAGCTTCAGCTTTCCTAGTGGAAGGATCTGGATAACTGTCATATTCTATGGCATTTGACCACTGCCCCTCAGGGTCTCCAGGCCTGCAGGGAGAAGAGCTAATGAAAATAAGAGAATCATATTTCAGATTAATTTCTAAGAAAGATTTGGGTTTTTAAGACTCAAAGGATCATGGGTTGTGTTATAATGATACTCTTGAGAAATAAGTTCTGTCAGCAGATCTTTGCATTGAACTGCAAGTTACGATGGAGATAAGGTGAGGAGCCTCACATGCCTCAAATTGGTTAAGAATAAATTTAAGCTTGGTTCTACATATCAGTGTAGATATCTTGCAAGATATAATATGAAGAAATGAGATCAGCACAGTAAACCTGAGCAAACAATTTTGCTTTGAGATGTGCATGTAATAGTCACTGAGAAAAGCAAAATTCTTAATTCCCTGACTTCTATGCATATCAATTTTGCAGCTCTATAGCTTCATTGCTTTGAATTTATTATGATTTGGAGGTTGATTTTTATAATGTTTTCAACTGCTATTGTTTTTTGAACCGAGTTTGGATGCTCAGTACACAATCCCTTTTCACTGCAGAAACCATAGCAAGATCAATCTGTGTAACTAACATGTACAGGAAATTAGGATAGAGTTTTCATAATTCATGGGCTTGCATACAAATCTCCAATTTCTGAAACACAGACAGCACTTCCCTCTCTCAGAGCTGAGGATAAAAGCCTGTGAGTGATTCTGAGGTGCTAAAATATGATGGAGACAAGGAACAGATAAGAATCTTGGTAGATAGGATAGACAGATATAAACACTAACCCTGGATAAGATTTCAAGCAAAAATCTAATCAATAAACATATGGGCAAATGAAAATGCAAATGAGCCACAGAGGTATAAATGTTCAGGAGGAAAGAAAGATTTCTGTAATACTTACCCGTATTGCATTGACTTCAAGTAGCCCTTAAGTGGAACTGACGGTATTACAAACACAATAAGCACTTCTAGACAAACTGGAATAACAATCACTTCAGGAGCCTGGAAGCATTCACAATTCTGCTGTTGTCAACTCTTTCAGTGGCTTTAATTTTCAATGGTAAGCACAACTCCTATATAGTGTTGTCAAAACCGCAATGAAGTTATGTCATTGAATATTAAAGCGCTGGCCTGCGGAATGCCAAACACAGAGATTTGAATTTCATGCTCTCTACTAAACATCAAGACAAATATGTCTAATTTCATAAAAACCTCAGCAGCCCAGAAAGGCTGACAATCAGGCTCAATGTTGCTACTTTTCCAGCTGAAAACAGGAGTTTCTACTGTAAAAAAACCTCTTCCCACGAGATCAGAGGAGGGAAGAAGCAGCATGGAGTTAGGATTCATGGATGTAGCATGAGATCAAGAATGAAGAGGCTGGGGTACTAAAGGATACTGTTCGTCACTGGACAGAAAATTCACTTTTGTGTATGAAAATGCTTTCCTTGTGTTGTTCAGAAGAGTTTGGAAGGCAATTCGAGAATTTCATAGGAAAATTGAATTATATACCCAAAAATGTAGGAGATTCATTTTTTGTGGAGTTTTCCCAATTCCAGCCTTGATTTGTAAACCTTGGTGGTGGCTTGTTTGACAGGAGGAGTAACACACCTCTGCCCCTCTCCAAAATCCAGTAGGTTGTCGCCTCCCTTGTCCTTCCTGCCAATGCTACCTTATGCTCCAAGACATACTCAGGGCTTCTGTCTTTCCCTGTCTTTCCCTGTCTTTCCGTGTCTCCATAAGACTAGAGGTAACCTGTGGTAATACTTTGGGAGCTTGAAGTCTCTCTGTTAGATCCACTCAGGTCTGAAATGAGCTTTTCCCTTTGGGGCAGGTTTTATTTTGTCTTACAAACAGTAGTGGAGGGCTCTGACCACTGGAAAGACCTGTGAAGAAAGGCCGTATGAACATGAAATTCCCGGTAATCTCCAGACTACAAAGGCAACTTTCTTCCGGGATGTTTTCCAAAAATTCTTGATTTGACCTTGAAAGTAAAACTTTGTACCTGTTTTTATTGAATGAAATAGGTCTATTCATGGAATAGAGACCCAAAGCTTACCAATTATACTCAGATGCTCAAAATAGTGCGGACACCGGTATTCTGGACAGAATGAGTTCCACGCTGAAGTATTCCTGGCAGGCAACAAAAAAGAGAAAATTAATTGCTCAGTCTTATTTGGCCTACAGTTTATAGATAGCACTGTGAAAATAAGTGTTCACTATTCTGTGTTTGTGCTCTGTGACCTCTCCTGCATGAGACTGACTGAAATCCACCAAACTTTTCAGTTAAGCATCCTGAAGCCTTGAAAATTAAAAATCATTCATTACCCTGACTGTATTTTTAGTGCCTAACAAATAATCAACAATTATAATAATTAATGGGGTTTTTTTTGTTGCTCCATAGAGAACCAAAAGCATATTAGAAAAAACACATTTCTCCCAAAGTTACATTGGTTTCAAGATATTTCCCTCTGATTACTTTATTTCCTTGGGGGGGAATTTCTGTGCTCACAGAAATCTTTTGGATGCTCTATTTTACCAGTGCTTATGCCCTCTGAGATCCTGCATTATTAATAATACTAATTATTGCAATTATTTATTATTAGATGAAGGATGAGAGAGTTTCCAGCAATTCAGAAAGCACAGAGGATGTAAGCCTTATCCTGTAGAGGCTGTGGTTGAACTTTCAGACCTCTGTGCAGTCAGAAGCCCCTGAGAACGAGGAGCTGTACTTAGCAAGAACATCTGTTAAATGGACATGGGAAATAAATAAAGACCTCGTACATTGCTGGACTTCTTACTCAAAAGGTCCCACTGGGGGGTGCTGATAAAAAAAAAGTATCCAAGATTTTGTAATAATCCAGAGTACAGATCACTATCCAAAGAGCAAATGATAATTTAATGAGTTACACTTTAAATTTCTGTCTATGACCTTAATCTGTTCTGGAGGACAGAGAAATGCCTGGTCACAAAGAGGCAGGTGTTCTGAATGTTTAACCATAGCTCATAGTGTGCACCGTTATGCAAGTTTTCTGAGCTAAAGCAAAGATAAGAGAGATGCTTTATCTGCAGATGCAGAATCAGAGCTCCCAAGCCATTCGGAGAGACCGAGTTCAGATACCAAACAGCTTAGAGTGATGACCCAGGATGGCACAAGGTCATCACACAGTCTGACCAGCACAGAGCACTGCCCTAGTCAAAAAGTTGACATCTTGAACTTGCAACAAAGACTTTTGTTGTTATGTATAGGCTGTGGTGAGGCCTTATTTAGAGTGCTGTGTCCCGTTCTGGGCTCCTCAGGACAAGAGAGACGTGTAGCTCCTGGGGCAGATCCAGTGGAGGGCTACAAATATGGTTAAGGGCCTAGAGCACCTCTCTTATGAGGAAGGGATGAGGGAGCTGTGCCTGTTCATCCTGGAGGAGAACTGAGAGAGGACCCCACCAATGTCTGTCAGTATATGCAGGGAGATATCTCAGGGTAGACCAGGCTCTGCTTGGTGGTGAAACAAGAGCTTAAGCAGATCTAGATAAACTTTTAAGTTTTTATGTTTAGTCTTCTAAACATAAAAACTTATTTGTTAAGCAGATTATCTGTTCATCACCGCATAATTCTGATTAGATAATTTAAAAGAAAATGGTTTGCTCTTCATACAGAATGGGAAAGCAAAAGATGGTTGCTGTAGATCAAATATTGTGTCTTCAGCTTGGTCTAAAGCTGGAGAAATGCCACCTGCAGTATCCTTGAGCAAAGCACATGAAGAAACCAGTGGCAAAACACAGACAGAATCATCTCTGCAACTGTGGCAGTGGCATTTGCAACCCACAGAAGCTTTTAGGTATTCCTTCTCCCTTCAAAATATGGGCATGCTTCCCCTTTCTGACAGATGCCTTCTTATTCAAGCTCACAGCAAGTGATTTTTATATCTGAAACATAGTCAATAGAATAAAGAACAATAGATGTACAATTGGAAGCAGAGCCAATACAGCAATACAAAAGGAAGCTTTTGAACAACATCTGAAACAGGAACTTAAAAAAAAAATTATTTACTTATTAAACCAATTCAGAAACAAAGATCTGTTTTGTTTTAGTTTGTTTTGTTTTCCAGATGGACTTACTCCCACTTCCCTTTATGTTAAAGGAGGAGTCCTGTTTTAGATTCCAAATGCCTTAATGGCAGTGGAGTATGTATTAGATGCAATCACAGAAAAACAGCACTGCAAAGGGTCTTAAGAGGGTGTGTAATCCATGCAGCTCTTTCCCCAAGGCAGGATCAACTACTCTAAGCCATTTGCAAGAGAAGATTGTCTATCTCTTTTCTCAGTAATGACCAGTGATGTATTGCAAACCATGTACTTACATATATTACACCAGAATTTGGAGGATACAGGCTAGATTAAAGTCTTACCAGCTGACACTGTGCAAACTCATAGGAAGAAGCAATTCCAGTTCCAAACAACCTTCGGTCTCAGCAGAAAAAGCAGCAAGGGAAGGAGAAATAATGTGTCATCATGGTTATTTTATAAGTAATTTCTAACTTTTTAGCATTAGCCTAATCCATCTTGTTCTTTAATAGCTAATAGCAAACCTCCAGCTGACCACAACTTGTGTTAATTAAAAACACTACATATCACACAAATAATATGCTGAAAAGAAAAAACTTGCTATGGGACTCCTGTACAACCCATCTCTCTCACACTTTCAAAATGGCAACAAAGACTTTACCCGGCAGGATGGTTTTTTTTCCTCTGACTACATATTTGCAAAGAAAATGCTGCCTTTAAAAATAAATAATAATTAGAAAAGCATGGCACATAATGGAGTTTTCCCAACACAACAAGCAGCTGTGGAGCCAAACAAGCTTATCCACATTCCCTGAGTGATGGTTTATGTTTTGACATTGACTAACTCATCCATGCTCAGGGCACAAGCACTCAGACAATCTCCATCACCAGTTTCCCATTAGAAATCTTGATCTCTGCTGAAACAAGCTCAATTCCCTTCATTATTTCCCAGCTGACAGACGGCTTGAGAGGGAGGATATTACAAGTGTCAGTCTTTTTGCCTCTGGACAGGCCATAGATGACACAAGAAGGAGAGAAACAAACAAATAAAAAGTATCTCTGTTTGTGTGGTAACTTTTAATGTGTTTGCTGTACCACTATGCTTCATTCGTTCTCCCAAAACTAGTTTACCAGGATTATTTTCCTGGAAATCCTTCAACTAAGGTGTTCTTTATCCCCTTTTTCTCTGAATTTTTGTCAGGCTCTTGCTATTTCACGGAAAGAAGGAGGCGGTGATCCATCTTGAAGAGCTATTTTGTTATTAGAAGGAGTTATAAAGCTCTTCAAATTAGTCATTTAATAAAATATAGCAAGTATTTTTAAGAAGGATGGTGTTTTCGTACCAAACAGGACAAAGAAGGAGAAGATAAGCATTAATGTAAGCTTTTCCATAAATATCTTGAGAAGGGTCATTTTATTTGTAATAATAATTGCATTGTTTCGGCAATGAGAGTTTAACATCAAGATCTGTAGGTTAATAAGAATTGTCATAACTCCTTTAACCACAACAGAGGTATGATGTTTTGTGCTAAGAGTTAGTCATAAACATAGTGAAAAATAGTCTCTGACCTGAAAATCATACTGTTTGAAGGCAGAAAATAGACAAAATTGTGGAAGAGCATGAAGAGCAAAATGAAGGTCTGTTTTCCACTCAGTATCAGTCATTTGAGAATACAAACTGGTCCTAAACATGCATGCAACTGTTCCCTCATTCTCTGGTCTCACCTCAGTGTGTTTGTGGGTATATCCCATGGTTTTCTGTGTGGAGGTGCTCCAGTACTGTTCTTAGACAATATCATTAGAAAATATCATCAATATCATTGTTGGTCCATCCCTGGATGACTGAATGTCATGAAATGGCTCTCGCCCACATTGTAGCAATTTCTTAGCTTTTGAAACATGACTTTAACTGCATACTAAGAACAGTCCCTAACCCATAGCGGTTGCATGCCAAGGAACAGCTCTGGAGGCTGATAATTGTCATCATCCAAACCCATATCTGGAGCTGTTCCATTTAGTAGTATCACTAATCATCCTCTGGTGTCCATGAATGTTCCCAGGCAGTGTTCTGCTCGTTAAGGTAGCCATTCCCTATCTGTCCCCTCAGGGGAGCTGTGTGATGGCCACAGAAAGAGCATCACGACACATGTGAGTTTTATTAAATGCATATGAGTAATACCATCTGAGTGGAAAGATAATAAAAGATTGGTAATGTAGGGATGTCACAAGGGTAGGTATTGCCAGAGAGGAACTGTAGCCTCTGGAATACGAAAATACAGGTATGGACCACATTAAAAATTAAAAACCTTTCCCTTAGATGTTAACATTCACCATTTTGAGGAAAATTTTCATTAAAAAGCTAATTTTTTTTTTTTTAACATAGAATAAAAGGCTCTAATCACAAGGAACAGAAAAAAACCCATCAATATTCTGGCATTAAAAGCTGAGAAAAAAAGAAATGCAAAAAATAAGGTAAACGATGAAAAATAAGTCATGGAAAACCAAGGGAGGATGGGTGTAATGTCTCAAGAAATCTAGTAATGACCTGCTAGAGGATGGAGGAGAAGGAGGTGAACTTTGCTTTATTGTGTATTTCTGTAGAGTGCAGTAAAAGAAAATTCTACCATCTGTCATCTTCAAGAATTTGGCATGGTATGACATTGGACAGGTTTGTTCATACTTCCAATCTGCCGCTCGCTCATTTCTGCTGAACAGTTTTGTTCTCCACTTCTCCCACATAGTCTTTATTTTTATCATTATTGTTATTATTTGGAAGTTGGATTATGTTCCATTATTCTTCTATAGCTGGAATTCAGCAAGATAAGATAAAATAAAATTATAGTAATAAAAAAGAACAACCTACCAAAAAAAATATTTTCTACTCTTCCTCCATTACCTGGCTCAATCTTCCATTTTGATTTTTCCAGATGTCATTTAGGTATAATTTTTATGGTGATTAGGCTTTTCCAACTCACTGTTTTGGATACAATATTAAATGAAATGTGTCATAATGAACATTAATGTAAGACTAATTTTTACTGTCAATAAAATCCATAAGTAGTATGTAAGAAATTGATGGAAGTAGGTTATATTTCCTATTAGAAAAAGTATATTTCTTCAGGATATAGCAGGAAAATATCTCTGTCAGAAGTTACAATTGCAAATCCAGAAGACAGAATTTCCTTGCTATATATCATGGAAAGCAATGGGGATGTGGGATTTATTTAACCCATCTGTCCCAGCTGGGTGATAATGTGGATATCAATTCTCAACTGATCTTCCATCTGGAGAGATCCCTGCCACCACTGTACGCTCCAAACAGAGGCCACCAAAAGGGAATAGCTTATTGTTTCTCACTGACAACCAGGAGGACTTAGACAACCATTTTAGGGGAGAGGTTGACCTTTTCTGTACAGGCTAGAGTAGACAAATCTATTCCTAAATCAGATTAGGAGAACTGGGTTCCTAAATCTGCTAGATTAGAGCTTTGAAAGGGAAAAACTTGTGGCCTCATAGTCCAGGATACAGATTAAGTTTCCTTGATTTCCTCATGACTCGAAAGAAAAAAAGAAAAGGCGTTTAATTCCTGCAGCTACTTAAGCTTTTGTTAGAATTCGTCTCCTACTTCATATTCCAGATATCCAAGATTGATACATCTTCCTATTTCAGTCACAATTTAACTAAAAAGCAGACTTTAGGATTGTCCACGTGACTTTCAGGAGAAATTTTAGAATCAATATATAGCTTAAAGAGGAAAGAGGTTGTTTTGCAGGAAAAATTGGAAAAGATCCAAATTGTGAATTGCAGAATGAAGAATGTCAAAATACAATACATTTGAAGTAGATTACTAAAAGACCATTTCATGGGTGTTTCAGTAAAATATGTTTTCAACATTTTAAAATTTATTTATGGGTAAGATTTCTTATTCACATAAATTAGGACAGTTAAAGCAACTTTGACGAACTGAAATTATTATAATTATATAATTAAATGAGGATCTAAGTTTGAGGGAAACAGGTATTGTTCAGATTAAGTAATACTTAGTATGGTTTGATTTTAAACTGAAGGGAAAGGATGAGGATTTGGGATTATGAGGAGAGGCAAAGAAAAGCAAGAAAAGGATTCATTAGGCTAAGAAGCAGATAGACCTGCAGGGAAAGACTTGAGACTCGAAATATTGAGAGTGGTGATGACTCAGGGGAGTTATACTAGACTTGGAGCAGTGAGTTTCATAGCACAGTTTGGCCCACGTCCTGGAAAGAGTCTTCTCGCTGTCTGTCAATGTTCAAACGAATATTCTTCAAATTTAGCACTCTCTTTATAGTGTCTTCCATCTGGGGATCTGTAACATCAAGGTGTAAGAGAAATCAAAATTTGGCCAAGTAGTTTATAATTCAGGGGAAAGTGCTTCTAGCCTGGTGACACATGCTACGTAATCAATAAATAACAGTATTTACAACATCTGTGTGAAGAATCGTCTTGGTAATTAAGATGTAAGCAGACACCTTTCTCTTAAGTCAGGTTTAACGGATCAATTGTATGAGCTATAATGATGGAGTGTAGATTTTCTTCAGTTGGTTGGTTGCACTTTTTATTTTTTGTTTTGTTGTGTGGCTTGGTTTTTTGGTGGGTTTTTTTGTTGTTGTTGTTTGGTTGGGTTTTTTTGCTTGTTTGTTTGGCTTTCTTTTGGGGGGCTGGAGGGGGTGGGGTGACTTGAAATTGAAGTTAGAAAATGGCATTTGTAGAATTTCCAGGAAAAATAACTGACTTCTAGAAATTTCATCCAATGAAAATTGATGCAAGCAAAGCAGAGAAATGAAGAAAATGAAAGATGTGGGTAAACACCTTGATTTGCCATAATCTCCCCCGTAAAGAGTCTGTCTCAACATCCTTCGCATGCCGTGGTGCAATATTTGACCCACCACTGAAAGTACAGAGGTTCTCCACATTGTGTGTATGAAACTTTATACTTTCAAGTAATCTGATCCACAAGTCATTGTGTATGAGCCACTACTTCAAGGACTTTTAAAACTCACTTCTTGTTCTGTTCCCTTTCTCTAATTAACCAAAAATCCAATGAAGACAAGTAGCCTAATAGGAAAAAAAACCCAAACAAGCAGTACTTTTTTTTCCTCTGGTGATCTTCCTAGGGAAACGAGCCTGTCTCCAGGTCCAGCACTGACTGTGACACCTGTCTCCTAAGAGTTAACCAATCAAGAGCTGCTTCAGCACCATTCTCACGTTTTATTCAAGTGCTCTCACTCGTGATTTGTAGATGAAGTTCAGAGGAAGTGAAAAAACTAAACTATTCATTAAATACAGGTGGGGAAAAAAGTGAAGAGAAAAATCTTTCCTTGTCCATTCAGGCAGTGAGAAGAAGTCAAGAAGCATGGGATTCGCATATAGCAGGAGACAACTGTCATACTTCATACCTGTATCATTTTTCTCATCAAAAAACCCTTGTTGTTCTGAGTGTGACAATACTTGGTTGGCCTTTTGTAATGTTCTCATCTGCTTCTGGTTATTTAATCATTACCCATCAAACTCCACTGTCATGAGCCACTACTATGCAATTTTTTTGTCCACTGTGGGTCAAGGATAACAAATATTTTTGATTGCATCTTATTTTCTTGGTGTCTTGGAGGGGGGAAAAATAAACAGTTAATCTATTTCATTTTACTGATCACCATCAGGAGTTCTGGATAGGTAATTTTGTGTTGTTACTCTGTCCCCATCTCATAAAGTTTCATTTACTGCCTTTTTAAACAAATGATGACTCCAAATCTATTTGTCACAATAGCTCTCAAACATGCCAAACAATAACTATTACTATTCTTGGCTTGTTTGATCCAAATGGCATTTGCAGACATTATTCCTCCCTTCTCCTTGATATGACTTGAATAGAAACCTTTAAATAAATAAAACAAAACCCAGAGCAAACCTCGAAAACAATAAACCAACACAGAAGCCCTGGAAAATAATCACAAAACAGTGGCTGTTACCATTATAAGTGGGGAAATCCAATTATGAGATGTCAATATTGTTCTACTTTCAATTGCTTCAAAAAGACTCATATGTGTATAATTTTTAGGGTGATTTCATTGGCTTTGTCAAAAAGAAACAGAAATTATGTAGCTGAAAGAGGAGTTAACCCCCAAAATTCTTCTTGTACCTAAACATGCAAATACACACACACATATACAAACACACCCAGAGTGGTCGATATCAATTTTCAAATGTACTATTGATTTCAGTAGCCCTTAATTTCAAGACAAACAATAGTTTCTTTTGTAATTTCCATGCTGCTGATATAACTGCCATCATTGCTGACCTGTGTGTTGTCAAATAATATTGATTGGGCATGAAAAAGAGCAGGAAGGGGCTGGCAGCAAGGTGTGTGGTGGGAGGAGTGAAGATTATGGGTGCCTTTTCATTAACTAAAGGAATAAATGACAGGGATGCAACAACTTCATCGTCAAGCAGCTGAGAGCTCCAGGTCCTCAGGCTGGACTTGGATCCCCATTCTGAATCTGGCACTCTTCTCTGTACCTCTGTCCCCAGCCTCTCCCATGCTGAATTCTTGTATCTGTTCAAACTACAGATTCATGAGAGGCTTTTCCAGCGTGAATTTGTTAAACATATTTCTTAATTAAGCCAGGGAAGGATGCTTTTTATGAGCAAACCACTGGGGACTCCAGAGCCACAGGTTTTCTCTCTTCTCTACCAGTGAGTGGTGAATCCAGAATCTTACTTCCAGATTACTGGTGGTTCTGCATGGTCTTTTTGCACCATCTTCATTCTCCAACATGTTGCTTCAATTTCTTTGTCTGCATTGTCCTTTAAATTGTACAGTTTTTATGATAAATGATTGAGTCACTTCATACAGCTCTTACAGGGCCATGTCCTTGAGCTTCTGGAGGCTGCTGGGCTACAGATACCTTTCTGGAAGTGCTACAGCTGTGTCAAGTGCCGTAAATGGCGTTTCACAGCCTACAGACAAAGAGGGAAGCTTCAGGACTAGACTTCAGAACTCATTCAGGTGACTAGAGCCTTTACTGAGATTGTCAGTCCTAAGATTTACTTTGCAGGACTCCATCCAGTATCTTGTGCTCTCTAAATCAATATTAAATCCAAAGTATCCTCATAATCATGTCTAAACTTGGAGTTATGGATATTTGAAAGAAGCCTCTGGCTCTCACGCAGAAAGGAGAATATTCATTCACTTGCCTAGACAACATGCTGACTTGTGTAATTATATTCCACCAGCTCAGATTTCTTCTGCAGTATCTGCTGGCTTTGAAATCATTCTTAACTTCCTGTCCTGAGCTGCTCTGTAGTATGGCTGTGTGTTTTAAATCATCTGAATCAGCCATGTATCTGCAGTGATGATACCACAGCTGACTCATGCATTAGTGTACATACCTCAGCCCAATTAATCTTCCTCCAAGGAAACTGCATAAATAATGTCTTATGACTACATGTTATCCAGGATCTTCCATCCATTTTAGTATGTCTTACTAGGCTTTATGTACACACACATGTACACCTTTATGTATATGCACACAGAGTGAGAAAGAAAAGGCAAGTAACGCAGTGTCAGGATCCAAATTTGGGTCATAGCTGAAAAAAAATCCAGCTCCGGGGTATTCTGGTAGTCTGTGCACTTATTTGGACTAACATTTCGCTTAACTGACTTCATTAGGATTCAGGAGAATTTAGATGCAATATACCAGGTTAATCTATAGCATAGGTACGAGCCTATGGGTAAAATCCTAGGCCCCTTTGGAATCATTGTAGAAATTCCCAAAGGATTGAAAACTTCTTTCTGTCTAGGAATCATTCCCTTCGGCATGACAGTGCACCCCTCACTGGAGTGGGAAGCAGCTGCAAAGCTTTAATGAATGAAAAAGAATATAATATCCAGCTAAAACCTAGAGTGGGAATTATAAGTAGGCAAATCAACCAGCAGTTACTCAAATTTAAATCTATTGAGGATGCTGGGGTTAATGACTAGTTTATGCACTACATTTCCTTCCTTTAATATTATTTTAATATTGTTGTATTTTATTTTAATTACATTCAATCTTAGCTTTTCTGTTACTTTATAGAGGAAGCACATTTGTGCTCACTAGCTTGGAAAAAAGCAAGAAGCAAACGTCAAACTTACACCACCACGTGGGATCTAAAGCTTGGTTTAATTCTGGTTAAGACAGATCTAAATTAAAAGTACTTTCCTTTCCCCATGGACCCCTTATTTAAAGATGACAGGTCCCCAAGTGTGTGTGTTTTTTAGACTAAATGTTTTACTGAAGGATCACGAGCGGAGCCCAAGAGAAAAGTAGATGAAACAAATAGATGTAATGGATGATTTCAGACACTAAGACTTGTTTGAGTTTTCCACCCTCTTGAAATGCATCTGTTCCTCTTGTTCTTTGTGAGGAGGTCTTTTACCTTTCAGTCTGAGGGCAAGAAAGTAACTATAACAATCACATGGTACATGGAGAATTGCAACATGCATGGAGAGAATCTGTTGTGGAAGTAACTGGTCACAAGTCTAAATTTTGTGTTCTGGTGGATGAGAAAGGAAATCTTGCATAATCTCAAAAAATCACAACTGTGTTCTCTAGGGATTTACTTACTTAGTGATAGGGAAATTGCAAAATATTCTGGAGACTCACCAAGATAAAAGTTGAAAATATTAGATCTTGGTAGCTAACAGCTGAAAGAAACGGTTCAAATTTTGCTGCATTTATACAAACGTGCACCAGTAAGGACAAAATGGTTAAACAAAGAAAGATAAAGTAGATGTGAACACAAATGTGAGCACGAGGCTGTTCAAATCTCCAGAAACATCTGACAGCTTGGGAAAGAAAGTTCTATGGACAAATTCATTTTCCCCAATCCCTTAACTTCATGTGGTCGATGAATGGCATTCCTTCACAGTTTTATCAATAGAGTGTAATTCTACCCAGATCAGTCTGTCAACAAGGAACAACATCAAACCATTTTGTCCATATAAATAAATCACTTGCTCTTTACTATTTTTTCTTTCTTTGTGGATAAAATGGGGCTATTAAAATGCCTTCTGCATCCCTACATAAGAATGGGGGAAGATGCTTCATTGCAGACAAAGCACATAGTGCAGGAAAATTGCCATCATACAAAGAACTAGAGGATGCAGAAGACGTAATAAAACGAATACAAAGAAATCTTTGTTTGTCCAATGCCTGATTTATAAAATGGATCTGCGGTAAAAGTGATGTTTTGTGGTTCAGATGTTGAGCTCCCTGATATAAACACAGTAAACACACAATAAAATCACAATTATTGTTTTACTCAAGGGTTTGAGAGACTATTGTCACCCCTGACTGATGTGTAAGAAAGCTGTGAATGTTCACTTCAGTGGATATTCTTAGTTAAATGGTATGTGCTTCTCACAGAATTTCTACATTTCTAATTTCTCATGAAAGAAAAAAATCTTAGGAAAATTCAGAAGTATAAGAGAGTTTGTAGGGATTGATCAAACATTTTTTCTACGTTGTTTCCTCAAACTCAGCATCGTAGGAGGATGCTCCTTTATCCTACTCCAGTCGTTTTTCCCACTCACTGATTGCTAATTCCTGCCCCTTTCCATCTACTTCTCGACAACCTGTGGCCCCATCAAGAGAATCACAGAGGTCAGAGAACTTTTGCTAGTACTGACCAACACCTCAACAGCTCTGTTTCACAAAGCAAAGAAACGTGGTAGAAGATTAAAACTTGGAATTTTCCAAATGACATTGTTTCTATCCAGAACCTCCACTATTTCAGTTGATCAAGGTTTGCGTACTTTCATTCACCAGTGGGAACATCTTTGTTGTGATCTGGTATTCTACATAAAGGGTGATGGGTACCTATAACTGTCTTTACACCCTTGTAGGTCCACGGAATTGAGTAGCTGTGGAAGAGCTGACATAAGACAGCTATTCAGAAGCTGTGAGAAGTTGTGTCTTATGTCAAACAGGAATATTGGGAACCTGTTTTGCTAAACAATAAGCTATATGTAATCAGAAAAAAAAAAAAAAAGCCCTGAACCAGACTAAATCAAAACCAACCAGTAAATTCATAAGGACAATAACTTTAGCATCATTAGATAAGCCGGGACAAGGACTCACCAGGATATTTGGTAAATCACAGAAGAAAAGGAAATGGAGCTAGCTGTCTGTAAGTTAGGGTATGCACAGGTCTTTGGATGATACTTGTTCTCAGTACCAGGAGATCTCAGGCACTGGGACTCTTTGAAATTAATTTTAACTCTCTACAGGGCTCTAAAACTTCAAAGGGTACAATGGCTGGAGTGATGAACACAGCAGGACCAGCTTTTACATCAAACGGCAGCGTGCATTGAGGGTACAGGGCCTAATAAGTAAAAAAATATTAATACTTGAGCTCATGTTCTCAGACCAGAATGCATGCAAACTAGTCAGTTGACTTAAAGCTGCCTTTCTCAGGAAAACAGGTGCCTAATTCTGGATTGCCCGAATGATTGCCACCTTCTTCCATTCACAGCCACAAATGCCCTTTCAAGTTTAGCTGAGCTGATAGCTGTAAGCTTGCTGTAATCTCAGTAGCCAGATCACAGTCTAGCTTCCCTCTGTGTTTTTAGTGATTTAAATTCAGATGTCCTCAGTTGTGGATGACTGTACTAGCTTCAAGACAATATGTTGTTTCATGCATGGAAATATTGTGTTTGGACTCAGAATTTCTCAGAGGTGCTCATGAATGGACTGAGAAAGTCCAATGATCTGAGAAAGCTTCAGGCCAGTCTTTTCATTTTAGCTAGGCTGCCAAAGAAGAGGTTTTAATGACATTCCCTAAGTAAAACACGCTTTTTGGTACCTTCTTAACCCTTCCAATATTTAAAAAATCTGTATGAAAAGAAACCTTTTCTAGCAGAGGACTTGACTTCAAACCTGTCCAGTGTACATGCCTTGAGCTATAATAGAAGGAGATTGGTGTAGGACAGATTCTTATGGGCCTAAATGTTGTACAATGGAGAATTTGGAGCCAGACACTTAAGTGAAAACAGGGCAAACACTAACCACAGGCTACTTCCATTAATCTAACTCTGCACCAAGCAGCTGACCACTGAACGCTGGAGGCTTTTAGCCTGAACCAGCTGTCCCTTAGACAAGAGCAAATATATCAATTGCCTGCAACCTGGTTGCTGCTCTGGAAAAGAGCCAAAATGGGGTGGGGGAAGAGCAAATGATCCAGACAGTAAGTCAGGCAGAGCGCCTTTCACTCTGGATGATTGGAAGGCTGTGCTCTCAGGGCAGAGACCCTAGGGAAGGATAATGCTTCCCTGTAGCCCAGTCTTCCTGCCTCTGGATTTCTTGATGATATTTCTTCCCCTCATTTTCCACACGCCCTCATCTTCGTTGGCAGGTGTAGTTAATGTGAATACAAACTGTAAATGCCTTAGAGTTTTGGTTTTTTTTCATTTTTGTTGTTATTGTTTTGCTTTGCTTTGTTGTTGTTTTTCTTTCTCACATCCCCAAAGAAACATCAAAGTACAAAGGAAAGAAAGCAATGCTGAGAACAAGAGTGAAAGCCAAACAAAAAAGGCAGAGAGAAAAAAAAAATATAGAGAGAAGAAAAAAAGAATCTTGTGGTGGCCCTGCAGAACTTTCTTCAAGGGGGTTAGGCTTCCTTCAGAGAAAGTTTAGATATATGTTTGTTTGTTTGCATTTTCAAATTGGGGCTGTTGGTGCACGTTCAGAGGAGAAGAACAAAAGCAATGCAAATTTCAGGGGAGGTGATCAGTGCAGCAGGCTGCTGACAGGGCCACCTGGCTACTGCAAGCAGCCCATTGCCCGCTGTGCTCACCTGCTTAAATATTAACAAAAAGGGGGAAGGCGGAAATGTATCAATTAAACATCAGGACTGTCTGAGCAGGAAGATGGATTGTTTTCAGGACACAATGCAGGCAGTCACATCCCCTGACTTCCTATCCTGCCTGCCAAACCCTCTGAATGTTAACCTATGCTAACGTGTTTTATCTCCCTCCTCACCCTTCCCTACCAGGACGTGATCGTGACACATAAAGGGAACGGCATTAATTTTCCAAAACTGAGGAACAGAGATTCAATATTAGCCCAGAAGCAGACCTGCATTGACTGCAGCTCCAGACCAGAACCTGGCACCTTTCTTCTACACATATTCGTGTCACCACAAATACCTGGGTTTGAAACATCCGCTTATGGAAAGTGTCTCCAAATTGTGGCACGTTTGGTGAATGGGCTTAAAAAGAAGTTAATCTGAAAAGTCTAAAGAAAAGGAATCTCACGCACAGTGACCTGAACAGGTGATGGCTTGCAGTTGTGTGCAGTGCTACTCAGGCAGTGGGAAATATGCTGTCACCTACACAAATTCACCCACAAGCTTGGTAGGCATTATGGCGGATGGCCTGAATTAAGCTGAATCCTTTCAACTCTTACTAGTACCTTAATTTCATACTGGCCTCATTTTGGTTTGAATTTCAAGAGATTTAAAACAGAGCATTTTTACCTCTTCAGCTGGGCCATATAAAATACTTGCTGACAGTTCAAATCTGCAGATAATTCACTCTACCCATATTTCTAAGAACTAATTACCTGTGTGTATAAAATGATGAAATCTCATTATATTTTCTTAAAAAAAAAAAAAGCAAACCGCCATGCATTTCATTACATTATCCAATTACTGCTGCGCTTGTACAGTATTATGTTACTGCCTGATCACAGGCTATTTACTGTACAGATGTGTTACTTTAATTAAACAAATGTAACTAGTCATACAAAGCAACGATAACTCAGACTGAAATTCTCAAGTACTAGCCATTGATCCTGAGTTTAGTTTAACCAGTTAAGGGTGAATTCAGAGTTTTGCCTCGCAGAAAGACTGGTCTTTTGGTTTCCATAAACTTTTTAACTGCAGTGATTGCTTGGAGTTCCTTCAAATCAAAGCTGGCAGTCTAGTTCTGGATAAAAGGCTTTTGTCCTGAGTCAAAACCTAGAATAACATATTTTAAATTATCGTGATTATTTTTTCTATTTGCTGTGGTGAAATCAGATAAAGAAAGGATGAGTGAAAACATGAAGCAGAGATATCTGAACGGAGAAGATGAAGAACAATTGGAAAGGAGAAGGGGAGGAAAGAATGACAAAATCAGTCGGCCAAGGACCCTCACTAAGTCAATTACACAGGAGATGAACCTCAGGTCTCCAGAGGCCCGGAGTATTGTTGTACCTTCTTGACCCAGCTACAAACTTACAATCATCACATACGACCAGCACATCAACTGGGAAAAAAAATATGGTTGACTTCAAAGAAGATTCTCTATTTTAAAACAGATGAGAACCTGGACAATAATAAGCATTTGCAAAGAAAACACACAAGAGGTTTTTTTAAGATATTGAGTAAAATTGAACAGTGCTACTTCTCATTGCAGGCAGATATGTTGGTCTTGCACATGTCTTGGTCTTGCAGCTGAAGGAGGAATTCATGACTCTATGTAGGGTTCAGCTTGATAATGTATTGATATTATATACTTTACTTATTTAACAGAACTTATCAAATCAGAGTTTGGACCATCTGGCTTTCCGGGACTTCAAGCCACTTCCCAAAGTGCAATTCTGTGTTGAGTCAGAAATGCTATGACAGAAAAAAACCCCTTCCTGAGCTGTTTGCCACAGCTTCCCACAAAGGAACTGCAGCAAAGATCTAAGAATGATGCAGCATTTCTAAAAAGAGAAACTTGCCACTACTCCAGTGGCATTGACACCTCCTGAGGCTGTGTGTGAGTGCCACCTGCTGACCCCTGCCATGGGGAAATGAAGCAGAACCCACTGGTCACCTCACTGCTCCTTTTGGTCTGCAGATGCTCCCCACCCCATTGAGAGCAAGCCTGTTACCCTTCCCTGTCATGTAATCTATTATCTAAGGGAGATGCTTTCCCAGTTATTTCCATTTATGGCCTTCCCCGAAGATCTCACGACTGTACAATCACTCATCCACTCTAAGATGCAATGATTTTTAAGCTAAAAGCCTTTTCCAACACCCAACTTTACTTACAGTCTTGAGCCCAAAGGTTTCCTTAAGTCCTACGAACACAACATCTGCTAGAGCTTCCTGCTGCTAGGACACGTCTTCACAGCATAGGGCCTTCATAGTGCCACCTCCTTTTCCTTATGTCGTATGGAATAAAATTAGCACAGTGGGACACCAAAATCTATGCATCCAATAAATTTTGCTTATATAATACATGAAAGATGTTGCAGTAATAAATCATCAACCTGAAGCTGAGTCTGACATTGGACATGTCACTGAATCTTTCAGTGACTCAGGTCTCTGTCTGTGAAAAGGGGAATGGGACAATTTCCTCTCTTTTCCTGATCTGGGTAGATTGTGACTTGTTAAGGCAGGCACTTTTTCTTTTTATGCATTTCTTATGGAATCTGCCACAGCATGTTCCCTCTGGCATTGTGAGGACTAGCACAGCTGCAGTACATACAAAAATATGGTAACATTAATTTAAAACTCTTTTGAGGACTCACATAATGCAGTTTTTGGAATTTCTCCTTTTTCTTTTTTTTTCAAAAATTCTCCTTCACAAGGGAAATTTCGCTCAGAAAGAACAATAGATACTAAATTAAGCTGTGACACCATTGGGAGAGATTCAACCATTTCCAGTAACTGTATTGATATCTATATGCGTGATCTAGCTACTGTGGTCTAGGATTGACAAATCAGGAAAAACAGAAAAATTGTCGTAACTTACAGAAGCAGAAGCATCCCACCTTGCTCACAGCCCTTACTTGTCAGAGTAAATATTCTTTGTTCCGATTACCTTAATTTTGGATCATCCACAGCCTTCCCCACACTGCTCTGGTAGGCTCAAAACCAGAGCAGAGATTTGCTATCCTTGTCCCTCACACAGGAATTAAAGGCCAGAGAGCCGAATGCACATGTCCAAGACTTCAAATACGGCCAGGCTGCCAAGAATGGGAATTGAACAGAGACCTTCCCTGGATTACACTTCATAGAGGCACACACGCACCCTGAGCCAGCGGTATTTACATCTGTTGGTCCTCTAATACTGTGTGATTGTGTTTGCACAGAGCTGAGCCCAGGTGAGCAGGCTCTGCCTTTTGGCTGGGCTCAAAGTCTGGGGCGTGATGACACATGACGTGTATTTGTGCAGGTTTTAGTTGGCCCAGAACATGTGCAGTGAGTGTGCTGGCTGCAGCCCTCGGTGTACGGCATCAGCACATCCCAGCTATTAAACTTTGGACACAAAATCAGTTTTTAACAATTTGTGTCTTTAAGGCAGAGCAGGAAGTCAAATAATAAATTTCTTCCTAAAAGCCACAGAACAAAGTGAGAAAGAAAAAAACCCTAACCTTCCCTCCCTCCCTCCCACCTCCAAACAACAACAAATTCCCACCCTTGTAGGCACCACATTTCCAGCCTTTAAATAAATAACAACAGTGAGGCCAAACTTTCCATCTCCCCTATGTAAGAGGAGAAACATTCTGGCTTTGCCACATGTCCTGTAATTATGGGTCGAACCCCTGTTCACAGGGGTATCGATCTGCTGCTAGCTGAGTCTAACTCATTAGGTATTCCTTCATTGTTTCCTATGCAAATTAAGTTAATGAGAATTAGGAACATAATGGAGCCCATTCACCGTTCTAGTTGGTGGAAAATGGGTTTGACTACCAATTTTCCATTACAGCTGTTTTGTAATTACTCTGGAGCACTCTGCATTCTAATGGAGATCCTGAGCTGATCTGACAGTTGCTTAGCTTTTTTTTTCCTCCTTCTCGCTCCCATCTTCTTCTTCTTCCCAGAAAAAAAAAAAAAAAAAAAAAAAAAAAAAAAAAAAAAAAAAAGTGAGATTTTTTCCATTAAAACTCTGGAGTTTGATTTCTACTGCAGTTAAAAAGAAAAAAAAAAAGAAAACAACAAAAACCAAAATTAAACCGAAAGCATCATGGATTTTATTCTTTTCACCCCGGTTTCTGAAGGAAATGAGGCTTATCGTGGTCAAAGAGCACACTCATCTCTGCCTATTTGTCTGTCTGTTTCACTTTACAGACTGATTAGCTCATTTCAATCAAATTTAGCTGAGGGTTGGAGGTGTCAAGGATATTAAATTACTATGAGCTTCAGAAAAGAGGCATCTGAGTAGCAGAGAAACACTCTATGAGCACGGCCACTAAAGACAAGCTGCAGCATGAGTCCACTCTCATTAGACTCGAAAGAGCCCACACAGGAGGAATGTGGTTTTGAACATCTCAGCCCCGGGATCAGGGTTTGCACCTTCCCTGACACAGCACGGTCTTGCCAGGAGACACAATGCCAGCAAAAATCAGGCTTCATTAGTTCTACTGAACACAGAACGAGTCATTTGTAAGCCATCAAGTGTAAAGGTACATTTAAAGCTGCAAAAGAAGTTCAAGGCTTCAAGGCTTTAAGCCTTGGAAACTACTCTCAGCTATTTCTCTGCAGAACACATATTATTAATCATCTTAATTACAACACTGCGTATGGGCCAATCAGACAGGGGATTCCACTGTGCAATTAGGAACTGAATAAAAACCGAGGAATGGCTGGTCCTGGCCCTTTGAGACAAGTCACACATGAAGATGGGGAGGTTTTGGAAAGCGTAGATAGGGCGGTCATGATGCCCCATCAAAGCTGTATCTTATCTCTGTTGAAGGTGGGAACAGCTACCTTCAACACAGATCTTTCTCTTCATCATGAAGTTCATTGGCATGGTGGAAACATTCTGAATACCAATGGTAGAGTTCCTTTTGTTTTTCTATTTTAGAAGAGTATGGCTGGTGTGCGATCCTGAAATAAAATCAATATAATTCTGAAGGATGATATAGTAAAGAGCTTTCCTTTTGTTTTCCCATGGAAAAGAGAAAGTTACTGACACCAAAAATATTTTTGCTATTAATAACAAATTTATATGGACAAAGATCATAAGAAACTTTGGCATGTTCTGGCATGCTGCTGCACTTGGAAAAACAGAGGTGACTCCTCTACATAGCTCTTAAAAATTTTCTCTTTGGGCTACACCTCAACTCTAGGGCTCTCTTGGTGTTCAATAAGGAAACTCAAAGGAGTAACAGCTCCAGATTCAGAGTCCACAGGCCATCGAGGAAAGAACAAGCCCAGATTGTTGTGAGTGTTTACCAATCCTTCCTCCTTTTCAAATCTGGGCACATCCATGCCCACATGGTTTTATTTCCAGGTGCTGCAAGATGCATACAAGACTTGTTTGAGTAAGCAGAAAAATCCTGATCTTTCTTCATAGGAGTAAGCTGAGACAGAGAGTTAATAAAGGATGATGGCTACAGGCAAGGAGGCACCAGGAATGCAGCTGGATATCCTTTCTACGGGACCAAATGAACACAAAGTATGTTCTACCATTTGGATCACAACAGAGGTTTAATTGAAATGCACAAACCAAAAGGCCAAATTCATGTAAAATTCAAAGTCCATTTTTATTATTTGACATGGAACAAATTGTAACTTTATATTGCCTTTAGATGCAATTTTGTTCAATGAAATTAGATTAAGCTAAAATAAAACGCGCCCTTTAAAGTGTTAAGATGAAATATTAGGACTTATTATGGGTGGAAAGAGATTTTGATTTCTCTAATAAATACAGAGGAAAATATTTGGTGGAAAATACAGCCGCCTAATTTGCATTAATACAAATGAGAACTATTAAGTTTAGCTGATTAGCATATTCATATGTACTGTAGGCACCACATTTTCAAAATAGTCTCTGATTACTAACCTAAAGTACTACATTTAAAAGCAGAACTTTTGAACCTCAGAATTCACGAGTCATTATATTTGGAATATGATGCAAGAGTAAGGATTTTGCAATGAAAATAAAGTGGAACACTTAAATTTTAAAATGTCACAAAGAAACATATATGAGACAATGCTGATTGTTTTAGAAATCTTTCACTTTAAATGGAGTAACAAAATGAAAGAGAACATTGTGAGGTGAAGAGAAAATCACAAAGACAATAACGATTTGGTATCTTATCAACATGGCATCTAGACTTGAAGAGATTTTATCCTGATAATATTTTAAGATTATGGGAAAATTATTATCCTTATTTTCACATGAGAGGCAGGGTAAATGAACATACACCACTCATTCTAGCAAAATGCTGTGGTACATATTTTCAGCTATGTGAACTAGCAGGATTATCTTAATAGTTCTGTAAACTTCGTTAAATCTAGCTATATTTAATGATCTCATACATCCTAAATACTTTGATATACCATGATACAAAATACTGGCAATTTCACTCCTTCAGTTACCATTCTAAGCTGCTCTTTTGTATGTGTAATATAAAAACAAACATTTTTTGGCTTAAGTTGCTTTAATTTATCTTGTTTCATTATCTCCTTTTCTTCCAGAAGCAGGAGGGTTTTTAAAGAGCTCTTGCCCTGCCATAAAGGAATAGAGGGGGTAAGTCACTCCTTTGATCTATCCAGACCCTTAGGGAAAAGAACAGAGAGAAAAAATACTTTTTCTTTTCTTTCTTTTCTTCCCTCCAATCATATTTAATGACAGTGCTGAGCTGGGGTGGCTGTTTCAAAAAACTGACATGAAAATTCCTTGAAAGGTATGGGATGCTGACACTCTGTTCTCTGCTTTAAGATTTCCTTCGAAAGAACTGAATAACTACCGGACTTTCATCAGTGAAAATATTTTATTATTTAAGAAGAGGTTCAGGTTCCATTCTGGACCTTTTTAATTGAACACGTAGAACTTAGGAATAATGAGTTCCCTTTAACTGTGAGCTTCTCACATTAGTATATCAGTCAAAAACTGGAATTTCAGATCTGGTTGCCCTGATGAAATCTTAGCATTGTTTTAAACCTGTGATTTTAATAGGAGTTTGGGAGATTTTCCCCTTCCTTTTTTTATTATTATTTTATAAGGCAATCACTTCAGCATTCAATTCCCCATCATCACTGGTTTTTGTCTGTTTGTTTTTTGATTAACAAGGAAAGTGAAACAATTTTCACAAGGCTACTATGGGCGCATTCAGCCACTGAGATAAGATTCACCATCAGAGATTTAACCATCAGATTTGTATTTTCATCTCCCTCTTTACAATAGTTATATTCAAGTCTGGCAGTTTCTATCCAAAAAGATTAGATCTCCAGCTGTCATAGCAAATTTAACTCTAATAGAATCTTAGGCAAAAATAACAACAGCAACAGCTACAAATTGTCCATGAGGTAATTTTCATGGTTCCACTTCTCTGCCCAACATTTCTGGAAACTGGATAAACTGCTGGTAGAGGATGTGAGAGTGAATCACTGAAAAGTACTTCAGAGAAGTCCTTCTTGGCAAATCCTATCTCAGATAAGGGAATAAGAATTCACAATAAGAGAATTCCAATGAAATCCATAACACCAAAATGTATCCAACACTAAAATTGATGCTAAATCTCCCAATGGGGAAAAAAAGCCCCAAAACCAAAACTATTGGTAAGTGCATATTACACTGGATGCAGCCAAAACCCTACAAATATGCTTATGATAAACAAATTAGATGCACTAAAGGGATCTGAGTGTATACTGATCACATTTCCATAACATTTGTACACCTTTACACCCACTCTTACATCTCACAGGTATTATCAGCCTTGCTTTGCATGCACCGAGTCTCAAAAAAGCATCTCTCATCCAGTCTTCAAGGCTTAAACAGTACCGTCCTTTCTTTCAGTAGAACTCAAGCCAGCATGAAATATAAAGAAATAGAAAAAATAAAAATAGAAAGAAAATTCCAAGAAAATTCTAAAATAGAAAGAAAGGTCCAAATCCTGGAAAGCCGAAGAAGCTAAGCATTTAGTTGGAAAACTTTTCTGCTACGGAGACCTCAATGGGAGGTGTAGACGTGCAGCATCTTTGAGGATTTAACCTGTCACTTTCAAAACAGGCAGCGTGAAGCTTATTTTCTCCTGTCCTCACTCACCCAGACTCTGCTTTGTTAAGGACTCTATATTCAGAGCAAAGGATAGTTTTGGATTTTATACTCAAAAGGTGCAACTTGAATTCCTAAGTTAATTGAACCAGATGAATGGTTTTCCCCTGCACCTTACTGGACCTTACTGGGATCAAAACTAGTCATTTTTCATTTCCATTAATGAGATACCACAGATATACACTGGCAGCAATTCTGGCAAGAATGAAAGTGGAAAGGAGAGCAAATGGTCAGACTATCCTTTTTAAACTTAAACTCTGAAGGCTGTTAGGGAACTTTTCGTTCCCTGCCTTACTACTGTGGATTTTTTGACACTTTCTCTAAATAATCTACCATTCACCAGAGAAGAAAGAGTTCAGATGGAAAAACACAGATCTATTAGGGTATCTTTTACAAAAGCTTCTGCACTTCCTGTTTTCCAATTCTTTCTTTCACAGAACAAGACAGATCTAGGTGTCACCATATTTAACAACACTGAACTTAGAATTCCTTATTAATTTTCAGCACTTTCCCAGCACAGCAGAAAGTTTGGAGAATCTAAAGAGGGCTAAAGCTTCACATCAAAGTCAATAGAATCTATTTTTGTTGGGGTTGATGGGGAAGTGATAAAAAAAGTATCCCTAGGAAAGAAAACAGGATGGGGTGTTTTTGTCATGTTTGTTTGCCTGTTTGTCTGTTTGTTTGTTCGTGGACTTTTTTTGGGTTTTATTTGTTTGTGGATTTTTCATTGTTTCTGTGTGGGGAAGTTTTGTTTGTTTGTTTGAGGTTTTTTGTTTGGTTGGGGTTTTTTTAACTTTTTAAGGTTTTTAAAGAGAAAATGAATTATAATAGAGGACTTGTAGACATTATTTGGCGTACGACCCAAGGATATGCTGAAAGGACAGTTTGATTATAAGAAATAAACTGGCAGTTTGAAGTAAATTGACACTAGTCCAATGATCTAGGAGAGTTTTTGCCTTACATTTTGCACTAGCACAGACTCTGATCAGGAGAAGTACTTTGGATTGCCTTTAAAAGCCATGCTTGGAGGAATGTAATTTCCTTTTGCAGCAGAAGTGATGCCAGTGGACAAAATCACATGATTCTTCAACAGGAAGCTCTCTAGACTGAACTCATTGAAATGTCTCAGTGGTTAAACATGGTCAGGCGGGATTATAAGGGATTGTCTTCCAAAGTTCTGTCTCACATGAGGGAAAAGGCAAGGTGAGGTTACTTGTCATTTCCACCAACATGTTGCTGCTGTTTTCTACAAGCATTGCTCATGAAGAAGGGCAATATATTTCAAGTGTTGTTAAAGATTTTACTTCCCCTTCTCTATTCAAATTGGAGAAAGTAAAGTACTCCCCTTGCCACCACTAGTGCTTCCATTCCCTATTCCTCCAAGCCGAGTAATTGCTCCTCCAACCATGATTAGTACTGCCTTGCGATTAGAAATGTAAGACTGGAGCTTCAGTGGGAATTAGTCTTTAATTTAGAACTTAATCTAGTTGATAGCAATATTTCCCATTATTATCCATTTGATGGGAACCACCTCTAGGTCATAAGAGACAGTTCTCCCTGTCTCTCTCACCCACTGTCAGATGTTCCAACCACATCGAGTCAGGATATGTCTATTAGTAGTGGCATGACCCAATTCTTCTAGAGCTTTTATTTTCCTAGTTCCAGAAGTTTTCAAAGAAATCTCGAGCATTAATTTGTTTGTGGAACACCCTTAAGCAATGATAATTTTTGGACTCTGGGCTGAAATGAGTAACCCTCTTTCTATAAAAAACACTACAGACAAGATTGAGAGTGGGACTGTAAAACCACAATGTGTAGCTACAGGGCAGGTTAGTGCCCCTCTTTTAGACTAAGGCTTATTCCCTGTCACATTCCAGAGTACAAGTATATATTAAATGAAGCCAACCAGAAAGTGGTGTAAATTGGTACTGTGTAGTCCTCTCTGTGCAGTAGGCAAATGACAGCTGGGGACCGAATAGTCTGTCCCGAGGTCCATGAGATTCATGTAAAATATATCACAAAATGTCCTCCAGTGGAACATTTAAGTGCCAAACTCTATTTTCTGCCCAGGGCTGCTTGGAAGCATTAAATAACATTCCTTCAGTTTTGGGGGCTTTGAAGAACTTCCAGTTTTTTATTTCTAAAACTCATCCAGACAGATGTACCAAACAGTTGTTTCGTAACGGTATCCAACTCTCCTAGTCCTTTGGCAAGAAAATTCCTTCTTTCCTTCATCTCAAGCTAGTATTAACTACAATAACTCCCATCCAGAAGTTGCACTGTTTATAGTCAGTAAGGTTTCCAGTACAAGTGAGAATTGGTTTTACTATACTCAGTATGAACTTATCTTTAAGTGAAACACGTAAGACAAGCTTCAGCAAAAGAGAAAGAAAAATTATCTCATTCACTGGGAGGCTGCCACTTAGTTTTGTATCTTGTCAGCAATTATAAGTGGAGGTGCGTCAGCATAACTGTGGAAATATTGATTCACTTGATATGTCTGTGGTACTTAAAAAAAGAAGACATATAGCATAAACCAGGCCAGATCTTCAGTTAGGAGAAACTGTCATAAATGTACAGAAGAGAACAGAATCACCCTTTTTTACATTAGTGAAGTATCTGGTTTATTATAAATGCAGAGAAAAATCTAAAAAAAAAATTAAAATAATTGCATTATTTACATACATATATACATACAGCTAGATGCTGCTTATGGAATTTATAAGGTCAAGCACTCAGGCACTGGTAAACATCAGAAATAAGGTTGCTAGCGATATTTGCCTTTTCTCTCATTATGTCTGTCAATTATGAAGGCGCTTTTAATTACATGAAGACATGTTGTTCACTCCATGGCTGTCCTGCCTCATTCAAGACTCAGGTTGAATAGGCCTCATTTTGTACATAATGATCCTATATGTGCTTTCCCACTGTTGATTACCAACCATGGGATTCACCTCACCTCCTTACAGAGATCCCACACATATGTGTTTATATCTCAGCGAGCTGCTCCAGGCTTCCCCTCTAAACAGGGGGAAGAAAGAGGTGTTTTAAGAGGTGACCCATTTTAAATGTGTGTTTTAGAGTGAAATGAATCACCCCCTAAGGAGAAGTTCTTCTCTCTCTTGACTATAAAGAGACTTTGACTAGTTCAGGTAGAGCCCTCTGCGCTGTGGGTGCATCCCAATGCCTGTGATCCCACTCTTACCCAGCATTTAGTCTTTAAACTCTACTTCAAGCAGAGAGATATTATCAGCCCTGTGGGTAGTCCGGTGGTCCCTGTAACAAGAGCTGAATCATTCCTGTAGCACATCCATGCTGTAAGCAAGAGGGTGCCAGTCAACCGGCTCCCTGCAGCAGAGCTTGGTCGTGGAGATACCAAGCCCATGTATCCTCATCGCATTGATAATCAATGGAAGAAGAGAGTCTTCTCCAGAGAACAATTCTGCACCAGCTTATGAGAGGGCACAGGGATGGATTTGGTGCTTAAAGCTGAGTAAACTGGATAACTCTGTCACCCAGGACTTTCTTTTTTCATGTAAAATTTTACATGCTGAGTGCACAGTCCCTCTCTCCTCTCATTACTGCTCTGACCCAGCACACACTGTCACAAATCAGAACCCAGGGCCTGAATCCAGGCACCGGAAAATGAGGAAGAAGCCATTAGTGACCACACCTGAGAAGTTCAAATCTTCATCGGCAGCATACACAAGGTATAATCCTGATCTCCAAAACAGGTCAGCATCTTGCCTTTTAGCTCCATATGTCCTTTTACAACAGATAAGAAAGAGATTTTATTTGAGGTTCACAGGGCAGTCTAAACACCAGGATATATCCACCATTTTGAACAAAATGAGGCAGAGATTCTTAAGGCCTTGAACCATAGTTAATTTCTCACCCTTTGCCTTCTCGTGACATACATGTAGATGTTTTAAACCGAAAAAAAGCCCCAAACCAACAGGAATAATGCCAACTCCCTTCTTTGTCAGGTATGACATGAGCATAAGTAGACAGCTGAGGGTGAGAAATTATATGTGAAGAGTGGACACACAGTGAATCCAGCCAATTCCGACACAAGTAGAAATGACAGTATATTCATATGCTTCATGTCTCTGAAACTTTTTCTTTATATATGTTTGGGGGGGAGGGGAAGGTGATGGGGGGTAAGCTCTCTTCTGTTTCTTCTCCACCCTTGTAACTTTTCACAGCTCAGATTCCCCATCATTTGTTCTCTTCATTCATGCTAAAAGTCTGGTGATCTTCATCTACCTCATGCCTGGTCCCTATCTGTGCCAAAGGGTACTGTGCTCTATCAGTTTCAACTCTCTATCCACTTGTTATTCAAATGTTGGCTCAGGTTTATTCCATCCACTCTGTTGGACAAAATGCGTCACCCAGTTCTGGGTCCAGTTCACCCTGAGTTCAACCAGAGACTTTCTACTTCTCTACAGAGCTTTAAAATAGTAGAGTGAAGACAGACCATTTCTCTGTTTGGAGAACATATCCAAAACTAACTTCATTATAGTTCAGATAACAAAAATGAATGCATCCTAAGTCCAGACTAGATCATGACCAGCAGAAAAATATCAAGGTATTTAGCAGCAAGAATAGAGTCCCACATAACCTGTACAAACTGACATTTTCAAATATATTTGATTTTGCCATATTGGGGAAGTCTTTGCACCTAGAAAAAGATACATTGCAGCAAAGGGAATGTTCTGTGATCACCAAATTTTGGCCATAGTTTTACGAAAGCATGGAGACATTAAATCTTTTCCAAAACAGATCAAATTTTCGTTAGAGAGAAACACCAAACCAAACCAAACCAAAACCCAATCAAACAAACAAACAAACCAAAAAGGAACCAACCCAAACATGGTGGTTTTGTTTCCTGTTTTATCCATGAAATAATGAACCTTGTTGCCTTCAAAAATTAGAAGGATAAAAATCAGATCTTATCCACATCTGGAGGTAGATTCAGTGCTGGGACAAATTCAGTCACAGAGGCTTAAGTTTAGCAATTTTTGTCAAGTTTTACAACAAAGGCTCATTTTCAGACCACCACACAGTGGCAGATAGAGAGCACAGCAGGTGGGGGAGCTTAAATAGTGCACTGCCACGTTACATCCATGCCTGTCACAGAGTCCATAAACCCATTAAACACCCATGCCCACATGCCCAGACTACCACAAGGGTGCACTGCCAGACAAGGACTTGACCCAAATCAAGGTCTTTCTATAAATAAATTCCCTGTCTGCCCCTCTGACCCAAGCTGTCCAATAAAGCCTTTGCCCCTCTGTGCAGCTGTGACACCCATCACCACAGGGCATCAGGATCAACTCTTGGGATCACTTTCCAGACAAAGAGGAAGCTTCTGACCAAAAGTGTGGGACATGCTAAAGAGTGCAGAGGAAATGTGCTTTGGGATTGCACCAGATGTGTTATGATATACCTAGGCATTAGGTGATTTAGGAAGGAAAAAAGTTCAGGAAAATAGAGGAATTACAGGCTATAAAATGGTCATATATAAATAATTTGCTGATCAACACACTTATCTGACTGTTGTCCCTGCCTGAAGCACGATCTGTCCTGTCTTCTTAGAGTTATAGAATCACAGAATCACTTACGTTGGAAAAGATCATTAAGATCATTGAGTCAAACCTTCAACCTAGCACTTTCAAGTCCACAAAAATCATTCCTGGATTGACTTAGGGCAGAATGCACTTCTAGAGAGATACTTGTCTGAAGTTTGAAGGCAGAAGGAGCGATCAACATAAATTAAAGAAGAGCTATAAGACAACCGTGCAAATATAAGATGATATGCACCAACCCTTCACCAATATTACTAGGACATCAAACTGCATCTAGAAATCCAAGGATCAATAATTCATAGTTCGTACACAACCTTGTATGAGTCACAACCAAGTTGCAACTTCGTGTGATAGCCATAAGGGCACACTGATAACCCCTGGAAACACACAGACTGCCTCTGCAAGACCTTTGCATATGCAATGCAGACCCTTACCTCTGAAGAGACCACTGATGCCTGCATTTACTCTTGTGAAATTCTTTTCTCTCTCCTGAGCGAGGTCTGCTATGCTGTGTGTCCATGTGTTGGCAAAGGTATGGAGTAGTTTGTTTCATGTTTCATTCTCACACAGTCCAGATATGATCAATGAAGCTTCTTTTTACAGACATCATTCTTGAGTCAGCTAAGGAGGTCTTGGGATATAGGGATAAAATGGTACAAGCCACTAGACTGAAGCTGGACTAGTCTAGAAATTTTTGAAAAGTATATAAATTTGTCGCCATTCACAGGAAAATGAAAGAGCAAAAATTTTTATCCATGTTACGGAGGCTGTTTGTTTAAAAATAAAGTGATGCTGGTTTTTGTCTGGAGGTGCCAGACTCTCCAACTGATCTGAGTCAGGAGGGAGATGCAAGAGATGATTAAGTTATTAATAATATCTTAGCAAAATATACTTGGGAAGCTTTAGAAAGAAAACAACTTTTCATTATTTATCAAATTGTTTTGTTTAACCTGTTTGTTTCCTCACAGACTGGCTTTGCACTGTGACATTCGCTAGGATTTCCTGTTGTGCAGCAGGTATTCTGTAGCCCTCATCACATCAAGAGACAGCTTGTTTTGCTCCAGCTGGTGAAGACTCCTCCATCTCAGGTTGGATGGTAGCTGGTGTTGAAATGCTTGGTGTTCAATGGTTGGTGTTGAAATCTATAACCATTATCACACCCACCCCCTCACAAATGTCTCTGGTTGGAGTGCTTGAAGGGCATGCCATGGTTTGGCATTCTTTAGGTCACCTGCATCCTGATGCTTTTTCTATTTGCAAGTACTTTTCTTGGAGATAGATGGATAGTAAAAGCTCCCTTGTGCGGCAGGAGGACAAGGATGAACCATAAGCAGAAAATATTGAGTCATATTCAGCATGATAAAGTAAGAGGAAAAAAAAAGGAAAAAACCTCCAGGCCTGTCATGTCAGGGCTGCAGCTTTAACCAGGGCTGACTGATGGTCCCTGAGGTCATGTTGTTCTTCTCCATCTCGGATACCAACTGGGAATGAAGGAAATGAAGACTTTCCAGGCAGAGTTTCAAGTACGGGGGAAGAAGAGGACATGGAGAATGGTTGAAACTCTTCTTAACTCCTGTGCAGGAAATATGGATTTAACTGACCCAGGAAATCTGTAGTAGGAAATTCAAGTCCACAATAAGGAGTGGTTAAAAAGGCCAAGAGGGAAACAGGCAAAGACACTTCAGTAACTCATAGGCTCTACCTTATCACTAACCTGAATTTATATAACAGTGACTCCAGATTATACTTATATATGTTCTAATCATTCATAAGGACAGGACATTTTCTTCGTCTTTAGAAAACAAAATAATCACCTTTCTTTTCTCTTTCTACCATTTGTGTAGCAGAAGACAAAACTCAACTCAAAGAAATGTAGCAAACACTTGAGGAATCTTGAAAAGACTTTCAAGTTCTCCATGAATTTCAATTTTCTCTACTAACTCTTCATTGTCACCACCAACAAGAATGTGGAGATTAGATGAGCAATTTTCCCCTTACAGTGCATTTCACAGACATTCATCATTACGAATGGCTTTCAGAAATGAATGGTTATCTCAGGAGATTTTACTCACCTCTTTTTTTTTGCCGGTTAAGACCCTACTCCATTTGTTACTCTGTCTGTGGCACAAATACAAAAAGAGAGTAAACAGGAAGATTTCTAATGAAATATTTCACAATTTGAAATAGTTAATCTGAAAAAAAACCCCCACAACATTTATTGTGGGAATCTGAGTACTTCTATTTAGCACACAGACTTGTTTTCCCATCTGCTTTCCCACAAGTTGCAAACTTAATTTTTCCTTCTTCCTTAAAACAATTTTTGAGACATTCCAGAAATCTCTGTCATTCTATCCCCTTTGTTAATTCTATATTCAATGGTGTGTTTGATCGTTTAAGGGCCTACAGTCTAAGAAACTCATTATTGCTAGTAGTGATTGGACGTTACATGCTGATGTGAACATAGGTATTCGGATCTCTAAAGTAAAATTAGTTTAGTGTTTCCAGGCATTTCTCAAGATCTTGTATGTGCCATGGGAAAGAGAGACAAAAGGATATAAAGTGACCAATCCGTTCTCTGAGTCCATCTGTCCACCACTGCTGACAGACAGACACACACGTGACTATCACACCCCTGTACATTCATCACATTTTCTTTTAAATCTGTTGGGCTTCATGACCTTCCTGTTCTGGTTGAATAATGTTTGGATAAATAGATATATACATAAATGGACTGACAGAGAGTTGAAAATACTCTGGGCTGATTTCCTTCGCTGATGATCTATTGAATATACCTGATGCATTCTATGTGTTCATTGACTTTTCTATTTGTTTCATACTTGTACTCATTTTTACTGATCACCATCCTGCCTTCTGTAATGTCAAGATATAATGAAAAATATTCCACCAACAAAGGTGTCCTTTGATATTTCTTATAGCTTATATATCTTTTCTCTTCTCCCCCCTTCCCCCCCCCCCAGATCTGTGCCTGTTGCTTTTTGATGAAGTTTCAAATGCAGAGCACACAGGCATAGCTCAAAATTTGGTAGCAGCTGGGGTATTTTGTCCTTCCTTTCATTTTTTTTTCTTTGCTGTTTTATTCAGAACTGCCATCACTGTGTGGAATATTTATTAAGGTTATTCATAATATTGTTATTATCTAAGAGGAAACTAACAACTGGTCAGGTAACCGCACTATGGAAAATATAAATCTGGGTGTTGGTCAGTTATTTTGTTACTCAAATGATTGTCAAGTGGGACAATATTGACCAGAACAATTTATCCATTTAAGAAAGGTGGGAAGATTTCTGTTTGAAAGGTATCAGTGACTTTGCAGTGCATTTGTGTCAAAACAGCTTATCTGAAAGAGAAGCTCCTTATACAATTTAAAGGCTTTTTAGAAACTGTTTTCTAAGTGCACTGGTTTGTTTGTTTCGTTAGGGTTTTTTTCTTATTCATCTTTGCTTTTCCTCTTTTTTTTTCTCCTTCAGTATTTTTATTGTTTGAACATGGAGGACAAAAGGACCCTGGAGGGCAGACTTAAAAGTGGTGTTTTGTCACCTTCACACACACTGCACTGTAGTGGAGGAAAAGACTTAGAGCAGCTCCCCAGGGAGGAGGAGAGGAAGAGTTTATAAATGGATTTTCCCTATTATTTTATATATTTCTTATTCAGATTAAAAACAAAAAAAAAAAAGAAGTCTGATTCAAACATCTGCAAATTAACATGCAAGATACATAAAACAGAGCTACCTTGCTGGGAAATTTCCTCTTTAAAAGGCGCACTAACATGAAAAGGAGCTGCGAGTGTCTGTCCTTCTAGAGGGGAAGGCATCCCAAACAGAACACAAAAATCTAACTTTTCTGGACTGGCACCCTCAGTAAGAATCCCAGCAGCTGTGAAAAATGGCAGTGATCTGGAAGGTCTGATACCCCCAGCCCATGTGGATGTGAATCAGGGCTACGGGTTCCTGTGGATTTATCTGTGGGCAAACCTGCTGTTCAGTCAGGATGAGGCATTTGTCTTAGGAGGCATGTTTATTGGGTGCTGTACATGAATTACTGGGTGAAGTTCCCGTAGCTGTACTCTGCAAATTGATTGTGAACTCCCATTATTTCATTTCATTTCTCACGATAATTTTTTTCTCTTTAAATGCCTGCTTTCTGGAGCTATGTATTTTGGAAAATGTCTGGTTATATGCCTGTCTTTTCCTAAGTAATTTGTGGTGTCTGTGGCTACAGAATTAAGTTTATGAACATGGCATGAGAAGATTCCTCAAGAAAAATAAGAATAAATCAACCAGAGAAAACTAGGAAAGTGTTTTTCAGCACATTCTCACAATTTTTATTGTGTTCCATGATTTGTTGGGAGAAGGGGCTGAATTTAGGTATTCATATTCCTGAATCTGGCAGCAGAGTAGGTAAGGATTATAATATCTGGTGGCCTCAAAATTTGTACATATAAAATACATGTTAGTACATAAACTTCTAAAGATAATGTCAATAACAAAGAATGCCTGGGTGAAAAAATTTGTTTTGCTTGCACTCTGCCTGTTCAATGAATAGAGGAAGAATAACAGACTCTGTGGTGTCAATCTAGTAACTTATTTTTTTAGCTAGCACTAATTAATTTTGAACATAGAGGAAAAATGATTGAAGTAAAAAAAAAAAAAACACAAAAAAACCAAACCTTGGGAGAGCCTGACTAAATGTGATTAACTTTCTTTTGTAATTAAATTGCTAAGAAGTGACCTTAAGTGCAGTTATGTAGGCATATACTTAATTAATACATGATAAATAAATAACCTGATTCAGAATCTGACTTCTTGGTAGAGGAATAGCAGATCTCAGTAGACAAAGTGTTTGAAACAATGAAGGATAGGGGAGAGTGTTGCTTGTCTCTATCTGCTCTCTACATTTGAATAGAAAAATCATAGGCCGTAACTTCAATATTTGTTGTTAAATTGTTGTCATCACAGCATCTCTCTGTTAGTCAAGCAGGGTGAACTCTTGATACGGCATCTGGGTACACACCAGGGTGGGTGTGCATCTTTTCTCAGGGAAGCTGTGACGGGACATCCACTGGTTTTGTTCTCTCCCTTCCCTGTGGCTGATAGAAACTAAAGAAACACATCCTTCAGGCACCTCCAAACACTGGGAGAGAAGGTGTTTCCACCACGGTGATTACACACCAGGACCACAAGATTATGCTGTCACTCACCATCACAGCTTTCAGTGGAGACCTGTGAGACTCAGAGCTGTCCTGTGTGCTCAGAACAAACCAGGCTTAGTAGCTTTCAATGTAGTTTTAAAGAACAAGACGTGTATGCTGCAAGGACAAAATGGTAATGCATATTATCATTAAGAGTGAAGCAATTTGCCTTAAATGGAAGGAAAGAAAGGAGTTGACTGGCTAACAGAATTTTTTAAAATTTGTGTTAGTACTGTAGGTTTTCAGAAAAGAAAATGAACTTTTTTGATCTTGAAACCATGTCCAGTCATTTCTTGAGCGCTTCCAGGGATGGTGACTGAACCACCTCCCTTGGCATCCTCCTCTAATGCCTGACCACAATTTCAGTGCAGAAATCCTTCCTGATGTCCAACCTGAACCTCCCCTGACAGCTTGAGGCTGTGTACTCTTGCCCTGCCAAACAAACAAAATTTTTTGAAACAGAAAAATTTCGAATTGTGTCATCTTCTGGGAAACAGATAACTCAGTCCCTTTTCTGGTTGCAAATACAGTTGCTAAACTGTTGGTAAAATTCTTATTCTTTAAGTCAGTGCACTGCCTTCATGAGTATGATTCTTGTATGATCTTGATAGTTCAAAAGGTGCTTGCTCGGGTTTTGTTGCTTAAACATCAGATTGATTAAATGTTTGAAGGAGTGTATTTCCTTAACTTTACAGGACTGAATTGGAAGTTGTCTTCACATTTTGAATGAAGCTTTGAAGAAGGTAAAAGGCATTGTGAGTTCACTCCAGCCTGCAATTATACTGCTGATAAGATGTTAATGAAGAGAAATGCTGAATAGTCTGCAAAGTAGTTATAATCAAGTCTTCTTGTAATTAAAATTGTCAACAAATTGACAAAGACTCTTAGTGACTTTTACTAAAACCGTTAGAAAAGTGGAGCTGGGAGCATCTGTGCATACATTGAGGTCAGTAGTTGAAACATTGGTTTTTTTTCAGGATGACCTTTTCCTTAGGAAATCTTCCATACACAGAGTCAAACAGAAAGTCCTGTTAGCCTAAAGCATCAAGTCTACCTCAGGGCAACCACATCTGCTTTGTGAAAGTATATAAAAATATCAGCCAAGCACAGAGTGAAGCTTTGCCTCTTTCCTCTCCTGACAACGCAGTTTTAGGACTTGATGATCAAGGGTTTGTGCATGTTCCCAAACTCCTAAAACATCTGGATTCTTATAGACCAACAAAGGAATTGAACTTTCTGTGGGCTGAAATAGCTGTGTGCATGTTTGTGTGCATATCTACACCTCTGCATTTCAGTCTACTTGTAAAAAGCTTGTTATGTACAGGGCTCACTTTAACAAATACAAGCCCTGATGTGTAACATCAACGTTATGTACATAAAAGATAAAAATCACATTCATGTAGAGGGGATCTCAAAGTCTTTTAGAGTCCCTGTAAAAAAGTGCAATTCAAGTAAAAAAATCTATGGTGATTTATTGGCAACAAGGGCCCAGCCCAGAGAAAACGGAATTAGAATATTTTGCAAGGAATTGGATTGGAATTGTTTAGTATGAGTGGACAGGCTACGGACGACTGTAGATTTGGTTGTCTGGCTGCTGTTTGTGTGAGCGAGGTCATCTCTTCTTAGTATAATACTATGTTTTTTCCCTTCTATCATTACATCAAAAGTTTGTGGAAAATCATTTACAGCTCTTTCACCACCTTCAAAACGTATCACCGCTTTTATTCCTCCGAGGAGGAAAACACTATGTAACTCTCAGCCTTTCATCCTCAAGTATTTGCCACTTAAAAACAAGTCCGAAAGCAACTTAAATGTACAACACATTATATAGTTATAAGCCAGGAGTAGAAATCCAACAGCCTGGGCTTGAGGGAAGGCTGGAAATAGCTTACATCTATTTCTATACAGAGATCCTTTAGCATATGGCACATAACCTCTGAGTCAAAAAGATTCTAGCGGGAGGTGTGAAACAACTCCTTGCTTCTGAATAGGGCAAATGCAATGTGATGTGATTAAAAGGATGATTGTAATATTGTATGTCCCAAAGCATTAATAAGCTGGTATTACAAATACTCCCTCGTAACTGGTTTTGACATCAGCATTATTAAGTCTTAATCAAGGAAGAGGAATCACTAGATAAACATTAAGCAGTAGTGATCACGGATTGTTAGTAAACATGTGAAGGAACAATATGTTCTTACACGTGGCTAGAGGTGGAATATACACTAAATTTCTTTATTATTGTTACCACTTCTCTGCCTTTTTGACTGACTTGAGACACTAGGCAGTTTGGTTGCTGGAAATGGAAGTGAGAATTTGTTTTTCTGCTTAAATTTTGCTTTGTTTTGGAGCAATGTAAAAACCTTATTAGTAAGATTTTTGAAGCTTTGAAGTTTCTAATTACTGGTTGCAAAATTTTTAACACTTTCTTTAAAGGCATCACACATCAGTCTTCCTAGAAGTTAAAAATGAAAAGGGATTGAAGAAAGTTCTGACTAAGGATGTTTTCCTATTTTTTCATGTTATTATTTTTGAAATTCAATCTGAACTTGGAAAGAATGTTTTCAAAGTCTGAGTTCTGCAAACTGAGTTATTAAAAAAATCGACCAAACCAACAAAACCAGACCAAACAAACAAACAAATGAAAAAAACCCAAAACCCTTTTTATACATCTAATTAAAATGGCATTATGTTTTTTCAGGATTAAAGGTGGCCAAGTAAAAGAAAAGAAAAAAAAAGGCAAAAAGAAAGAAAAAATGGGATGGTTCCTCTTGAAGTGAGACTGAATGGTGACTTTACAGCAGAGTTCCTTTCCTGCTCTAGTAGTGGCTTCTCCAGGCTTAAACATTCTGAAGGCTGTGAAGGAACAGCCACAGAGTTCCTCTAACATACACTGATTGAACATTTCTGTCATCCTGCATTCAGCTGAGAGACATTGCGGTCCTGCTTGACTTCCTCCTCCTTCCTACACCACTGACATGGCCCCCAGCCCGGGG
This sequence comes from Falcunculus frontatus, assembly GCA_013398115.1. Lineage (NCBI taxonomy): Eukaryota > Metazoa > Chordata > Aves > Passeriformes > Falcunculus > Falcunculus frontatus. The sequence goes on from VZRV01002087.1 coordinate 1,285,413, forward strand.
GGTCTTTGTGTCAGCTGTGGATCCTTCCTTGATGGGGAAATTCCTAGTGGTTAGTTTAAAGCAGCTGGAGCTGTCCTTTAAAGCACTGTGGCAATTGAAAAAGGAGGGTTAATTAACACTATCCTAAATTTTACTTAGGAAACTTTGTTTGTTTGCTTGGATTTTAGGGACAGAACAAATGAGGCAAGGAACAGACTTTCTTCCAAACAGGAATTGTGTTTTTTCATGGTATTTCTTTTTTAGATGTTTTTTTGACAACGAAATCACAGTCACTCGTCTATCAGAGGGTAGTTATTTTGTGCATATTTGTCAATAGCTGTCAAGACCCACAGGACAGGTGCATTTTCCAACACTTCCTCAGACATACAGATAAAGGTATGTATTTCTGGTTGCCACTTTCCTCTACGCTGTGGGGTGCACAGCTTACAGTGTTGCAGTGGAATGAGTGTTGAGATCTCCCAGACAGAGGCTTGAATGTACAGCCAGCAAAAACCAAAAATATTTATTTTGCATTTCAGAGTACATAACTGAATAATGCAAACCCATTCAATTTAGGACATTTAATCTGGACCTAGTACAGTAAAGGGGTGGCCAAGCCTTCCATGCACCATTCCCACTTCATTTTTCAGTGCTGTCTATTTCTTGCAGCCAGGCACCTGGAGTTTTTGTCTGTCTCTTATTTAAAGCAAGTGACTCAGGTTCTGTTCCTAAGCCCTCTGAGGCTGCACTCCAGGCAAGGACCATGTCCATGCTTAGGCACGAGGGAAAAGTTATCTTGATGCAGTCAATGCCATGAACACAGGGAATTGATGACTTGGCATTCGAGTGCCGAGTCATCAATCATAAAGAATCAATCTTCACTCCCTGAGGAGCTGGCCCCAGGCAAACATAATTCTCTCTCACTGCCACAGACCTGATAGCTCTTGTCCCATTTGTAGGGATTGTATTTGTTCTTATTTCAACATTGATTCACTTGGCATTCAGGAGTATTTTCCAGATTCCTAGAAAATGTCACCTAATTCATCCTCTCTAAAAAGGGTGGTGATGCTTGTATATTAGAGGACCCTAATACTTGTTTTTTTTTTTCCTGGTTGTACTTTACACTCTAAGAGATGAATGGAAAACAAGATCCTGTAGGTTCCTCTATTGCCTTTTGTGCATGTGATTTGAGGAAGGGGAATGGCAGACACACAAGGAGGGCTGTTAAAAGCTTTTGAATGCTTTTAACTCAGTCAGGCTTTTCATGCCTGTCAGCAGGTAGATTAATCAGTAAGCCTTATTATTTGTATTCCAATGGCAACTCAGAGGCATTGGTCTGGACTACAACACCATTGTGAGCCAGGACCTATACTTACTGTAGAATGAAAGCTGGGCTCTACATGCTTAAAGCTGTTGCACTAGCATTAAGATTTGACTTTTTTTTTTCCTTTCCCTAGGGCACAGTGTCCTGAAAAAATATCAAGATAAGTAAGCGCACTGAATTCCAAGAATTGGAACACTGCTCAGGAGCATAGTTGCTGTACTCATAGGACAAGAGAAAAAAGTGGGTTTACTTGTTTATTTCTTCCTTTATTTTCCTTTATATTATTCTTAGTCCTAGACAGGGACTAGAAAAACGCCAGCTTCCAAGCACCAGGATATGTAATTAGCTAATTATATGTGAAAGAGCGCAGTGCATTTATAGTGTTCTCTTCTGTATAGGTTCTTACTGTAATTTGGGAGCTGAAATCTTGAAAGCTGGTATTTGAAGCTTAGAAATCTGCATCAAATTTTACTCATTAAAAGCAGAGATGGTACTCAAAATCTGCTGGGGACAGCACTTTTCCAGAAAATGCAAAACTTTTTTTCAGTGTTCCTGCCATGCTGAGGCGAGTAAACTCAAAAGCCAGTCCCAGTCACCAATGCATAGAAATTCAAGAGGTTACATTTCCCTTTCCACTTGGCCTGACCTGGTCTAACATTGTGCTACAGGCTAAAAGGGTGATCTCAACCATCCCCAGCTCCTGACTGTGATCTCCTGCTATTACTGGACGTGAGTTCCAGAAGTCATGCAACCATGGAGTGAGATGATGCAGTGCAATGTCCTGGCTGAAAATGATTTGGGGGAAAAAAAAGAAAAAAACATAAATGTTTGATTTTTGGTCAGAGAAGCAAACTGATGAGATTCCCTCTGTGGCCACCAATGTGCTGAACCTGGAACGAGGTCAGGAAAGGGATGTAGAGGATGGATGGATGGATGGATGGATGGATGGATGGATGGATGGATGGATGGACGGATGGACGGACGGATGACTTCTCTCAGGAACAGCTGGCATTAGGTCATGAAATGACAGTACCCATATTTGAGGTATTGTGTAATCAAGACTGGCACACTCATGGCTTTATAAGTGGGTTGTGTAAGAGGATGCTTGGGGGATCAGAGGTCTTGAAATTTCAAACACTGCTGCAAGCACTAAGCAAGGTAAACCTTTTTTAGAAAGGCGGTCATCCAAAAAGTTCTTTCCTCTCCTAACTGGATAGCTGGCCAGCTGTCTAATCCTGTTACATATTTCCTACATTTCTTCTGTTTTCCACGAAATAGAAAATATTTAAATATTTTAAATTTATTTTAAAATATTTTTAATTTATTCTTTAAAGGAATTATTGGTAATGACTCAAATCAATAACGATCAATTTGAGCATTTAAGCATTTGAAAGAACCCAGACTCTGTTGTTGTCATTTCTCAGGGTAAGATACACTGAAGAGGAGCTAGAATTTTTTTTAGAGGGGAAGGAAAGAAAATTAGAGATTGCATTCACTCTAGATAAAATTCATCGGAAGAGTATAATGGCAGCAACTTAGCATTCAAAATTTAGCTCAAGAGGTACTTTCATAGTATGGGAAAATTATGTGGACTCTGGATATAGGTCTGAAATTCCCTTCTCACAGATAAACTGGGGTAATGATAGTGAATTTGCACCTTGTTACTCCTGCACTAAATTCCTGGTCTACAGGGAACTTGATAATCATATTTAACTTGGCTAGAAGAATTTTTATCGAACTGCTTTGTTTATCTGAAATAAATAATTAGTAATACCAGAATTTAATGAAAAACTCTCATTTATTTTACAGATACAAGAGTTGCAAACCACATTTTTGTAAAGTTTGGGCAAATCTCTTAACCGAACCTTCGAACCATCTGAGTTTTGTTCATTCTAAGCTTTAATGCTTGGGAAGGTGACCAATGAGGCATAAAGCAAATCTTATTGCTTCATCAGATGGTGAATGCAATTTATGATCTACTGACAAACCCAGAAGAGAATGCTGAAATATTGTGGTCACGCCTAATAAAATAGCAGGTACAGCCTGCAGATAGGGCAAAGACTAATCTCAGCTTCATGCACTAATCTCTGCTGAAGCCAATGGGAGTAACCTCGGCCTCAGTTCAACAAAATATTTAAGCACATGATTAAGTCTAGAACTGTGGCTGAAGTGACTGTAGGCTACAAATGATAGAAAGAAGAAGCAAACTCTCAGTGAAACTGGCCCGCTTCTCTCCTTTGACTAAGCTCCATAGGAAGAGCGCTTAAACACTGTGTAAGTTTCCTTTGTAATTTTTTTTTTTTTCAGATCTGAAATGCTCTTAAGTAAATGCTTTATGCTGAGGTTTTCCATTTAGCTAAATTAAGGTTTGAATAGAAAATTTGTACTAGAGAACTGGAACACTGATGATTCTGCTGGCCAAGGAAACTCGCATTAAATCTGTAAAAAGTGGGTTAATTAGCCAGAAAGTCTCCAGGAGACCCAGGCAGACATTCACAGTCTTTGCAAAAACAGAGATGCAGAGCCTTGCTGAGACAATGAGGGACCTGCTTGCATGATGAATCCATGATTATCTTTCTCTCCACACATTTCTGCTTGTCCTTCTCACCTAGCTTAGGAGAGCTCTTTTCAGAGAGAATTTCAAGGGCTGCTTTATTTGTTAGGAGACAAGGAGGCACTAATAAATTCCTCTGTGTGAGGTATTTAATTACATAATAATGTGTACACTAATCAAGGTAAATGTGTTTGTGAAAACACCTTGATATGGGAACAGTTAATCACCCAAGGCATTGCTTCTTAACACACCTTGGAAGTTAACTTAATTAAATTAATTAGAACAATGAAAAAATGAACTGTTTATTGGTCTACAATGGCCTGAAGTGAGTGCTTTTCCACCAATGCTACGAAATCTCCCAGACTGCAAATCTTTTTTTCTTATTCTGCACCTCTAGTTCTTGCTCTTATGGCAGCTTGTGAGGAACCAGAAATGGGTGGCATTTTCCTCTACAGCCCTGGCATCTGAACTCCTCATCTGCAGGAACCGGGTAATTCATACCCAGAAGTGCTGTACTTGCAGCCAAGATCCAGAAAATGAACGCATCTGTGAGCTGATCTGTGGAGCTATGTGCTAGTTGGAAAAGAGCTGTTAATACACCGTGGACATGCTTGATCACAGTTAAAAGCCAACAGAGATGTGTGGAAAGGTACCTTCTTACCTCTAGTGTGCTTTACATTGTCTCTCATTATTCATTATTGCTTTCTACTTCCAAATATTGCATCCAATGCAGCCATTTGCTGTCCTGTTTTTCTGGTGGACCTAGCTGACATATATGATTATGTCTTCCCCCATGGCTCCAGTAAATTTTTTTTGACCACAGCTGTGACAGACACACAGCTGGCCTGTAGGAATGTGGCTGTGTGTTTGGTCACACATGATGCTGCTGTTCACTCCATGTGAACACCAGGGCTGGCTTAAGCTGCAGATTCATGTATAATTTATCATTCTGTCAGGACAATATTGATGTGGAAAAAAAGCAGACACGCTCTTCAAAGCCTTTCTTTCCTTATCCCTTGTCTCCCCCTCTTTAGCTCTGAAGAAAAATATTCTTATAACTTTATGGACAGACAGATCCATTAGATGAAATATATGTATTTTTCTTGCTTACCCTAAACCAAAAAATCCCCTTGTCTCAATTCCTAGTGTGGCCACACCAAGGTTTGTTTAAGGAGAGTCTGGGGAGGATATGCCACAGGAGGTTGAAGGAAAGGTTAGATGAGGATGTGATGAGTCTTCTGAGGGAAAACAGTACCTCTGCTGACTTAAATCATGCATGAAATCAGTGCTGTAGCAGGTCACGCTGAGTGATGTAAGCAGTAGGGTTGGAAACTCATGAGGCAAATGGTTGTTCATAGCTTTTGTCATGAACTGACCTTTTAGAAGTGACCTAGAGCACTCTCTTATGGCACCCAGGGAGGCTGGTCAGGGACACTAAGGATGACTCAGGACTCTGACACCTGTGTGTCATTTGCTCTCCAGTGAAGCAGGGGAGAGAGAGCTTCTTCACTGTGATGGAAATTGGTCTTTCAAGCAAAAGACTAGCCCTTCTTTCTTCATCATGTTCACCTGCTTGCCGTGCAAAAGGGAAGACATAGTTTCTGAGTAGACTGGCTTAAAGAGATGTATGTAAGTCATCACCAGTGCTCAAGGAATGGGGGAGGACTGCCTTGCTCCAGGCATTTCACCAACATTAAACGAAACAAAAGGCTTTGCTCCAAACTGGTACTCTAAGGCCAGCTGAGGTGCTAGATGGATTTTAAGGACCCTTCCAATCCAAGGCAAGATGCTTCATAAACATGGGACTGGTTTTGTGTTTGCCAGTCTGAAGAGTAGAGTGGTACTGTGCACTTAGAGGTCCAACTCCCTGGTCTTTCAAACCTGATTGCACTTCTTGATAGGACACAAATGGCAGCTTCCACCTCTCTAAAACAACTCAGTCTTTTGTAATTCCCAAGAGTCTAGTAGTTGGTGTGACTGTTCATTCAGAGCAAAACCAGTATACTCCCCCAGATGGATGTCTTTACGTTGTGCATCCTGGGAATTTGTGCAGATGCACAACTGAATCCAGAAACAGTAGCTCTGTCAGTGTGGTTTTGAATCCCAATCCACATGTTCTGCTGCTCAGTTTTGCAGTTTGAATGCAGACATATGTTCATACAGCCAGATTAGTCCCAGCTCTGGAGATGATACAACCAACAGCAGCCCAAGGCTCTCCTCATCACAACGTTTTGGTGAGTGCTGATGAGACTTGTGGTATGGAGAGCTTGATTTACTGCCTTGAGTCTTTTAGTGGCTAAGTCACAGATGAAAAATAATCAAAGCACAAAAAGCAACCGTGAAAACAGTGCTGGTATTTTCAAAAGCAATTAAGTATTTGGATAGAGATTTACTTCCTAAACAGCAGTAATTTCTGCCATTTTCTGTTGTTGTCAGGACCACCGAAGGCATCTTCAACCAGGTTAAGAAATAAGGACTGTGAAGAAATGAGATGCAGGTGTACTTCCGGCCTTCACTTTTTCAGCCATGTAAAAATGCTTCATGTGTCACCACAGTACCTCCCTGTTACTCCTCACTCACCTGTATGGGCCAGTCTGTCTTACCATCACAATTGGAACACAGCATGTGAAAAGGAAGGAAAAGGACACATTCTGTGAGTATGTGATACTTGTGTTTTCTGCTTGTACTTCCAAACTGTGCTATTTGTTAGAAAATCTCTATTTTCTCCTGTTTCCGGGTTTTATATGCACTGTTTTTCTACGCAGGTGTCAGTTGTTCTCACTTTGCTTACTTGTTCTTTTTGTCCCCCTTTCTTTATGTATGTTTCATTACCTTAGAATGTTTTTGTTAGTTTGTGTACATGTGCAAACGTGTTAATAATTTTCTTCGGACTCTTTCATCAGAACCTATTAACACAGAACCTATGTTGTTGCTGTGTAACAAACTGTGCTGCTGTTTCAACACTTTTTTTTTTTTTTAATCTCTGTGCTTCTTTCAATTCTTAATTCTCTCTTTCTTCCAGACATTTCTTTCTTCCTTCCTCTCCCCTGAAGAAATCCAAAAAGCGTACGCACACACCCACCCCTATGCACACACAAACAGAAGGAAACACTGGGGGAAAAATACCCTTCAATTCCTCCCATACTGTTTGGTGAGTTATTTATTTAATTTCAAGGTCTCTTCTGAAGATGAGAAATAAGACACAACAAGGCATGTGTTATACTGAGATAACATATACCTTTGGGGAAGTGTGAAACACAAGGCAAAGAGGAGCGCCTTCAATGACCCAAGATGAGAGTTATCTTGTGGTAACACACACCTAGATGTGTCCCATTATGGCTGTGAAGGATGGGGATGCAGAAAGTGGAAATAAAAGAAATACTAGAACTTAAATTCCTTTTATTGTTATTATTATTTTTAAGTTAGTCTGCAGCATGTCCTTCTATCATAAAAAGGAGAGTAGGATTCCAGCCAACCATCCTGTGGGACATCCATTATAACACAAAATAATACATGTGGAGATGATAAAGCCAGAAGGGACACACACATTCACTCTTACTGTGGATAGTTCCATATCACAATTTATTAAATGTCACAGAGTTATTCAGCATTGAATTCAAAGTATTTGATTACATTCCTTCCCAAAAGGCATCCATACTACTTCTGAAGACACCAAAACACAGGGAACCTATTACTTATTGGGTAATTTGTTCCAATAGTTTGTGACCCCTGCTATTAAAAAGTTGTGCCTTCCTAAAAATTTGATTGTCTGCCAGTTTGAATGTGTCCGATTATTCTTGCTTGTTCCGTCATATTGCATAAGATTAAACTACATATCCTACCTTGTCCTACCTTTGTTGTAATCTAGTCAACTCCTTTCTTGTCAGAAAATTAAGCAAATTGATTTATTTTAATCCTTCATTAAGAATGTATTTGAAACATTATGACTATTTTTAAGCCTTCTTTGCCCATTGCTTTATGTCAACAACTTTATTTCTGTGCTGTTTTTGCAGGGGTAGAGTTAATTTTCTTCATAACAACTGATGTGGCTGCATTTTGAATTTGTGCAGAAAACGATGTTGATAATATAGAGCTGTTGACTGTGCAAAAGTCCAGTTTCACTAACACTGCGTTTCTGTTTAGCAAAGTGTTCTGGGTCTTCTTTCTAAAGAAGGCAAAGACATTTTGTACCGTCTTTTTCCAGGTATAACCATGTTAGAGTGAATCTTCTATTTATATGGCTGCCATTTTATGGGACGGCCAGGTGATTTTTTCTGTTCCCATCCTTACTTACTAGTCTGTCAATCTCTGTGCCATCTGCAGATTTCAGCTGTAGTGATTTCTTATTTACTTATTGATGAAAATATTGAATAATGCTGCACCAATCACTAAGCCACATTAGAAACAGCTCCCTCCTAAATCCTGGGATCATACAACATTAAGTACTGTGTTTTGAGACCCTATAGTTAGCCAGTTGTTAATCCAATTAGCATATGTTTTATTCATATTTTATGGGGTTAATTTTAAAATTAGACTCTTTTTCAGTACTACATTCAATGTAACCAAATGTATTGTAAAAAAAGAATGGTATGAAAGGAGTCTTATCTTTTATCAGACCTTTCAGCCATGCAGAAGTAAAAAACAAAACAACAAAAGCCAAACAAAAACAAAACAAAAGGAAACCAAACAACCTGAGAGGTTCAATCTACATTTATTTGCTTAACAAGTGGCTCTTCTTTTTAAAACATCAAGCCTTTGAAGTCACCGAAATTTCTCAGAGATTTAAAAAGTGTGCTGATCCAAGCAAAAGGTTAGAAAAGATTGCTGTGGTCCTTTCTTTAGTACACGAACTTAGCTGACACCACGTGTAAAATCTTTCTAAGTGTAATCTTAAAAACAACTGTTTTCCTGTGTGACCTGGGTGAATTGAATTCAGTATTTGTTGTAGCAAATTGTGCACAATACCCGGTAGAATGAAATCCTTAGATTAATAGATTTTATGGCTGGAAGGGAACATTATGATTATGTGCTCTGACCTCTTGCATAGCGCCTGTCATGGAATTTTAGCCAGTAATTCTCGCCTCAGGCTCAATATCTTGTGATGCATAACAATCTATTGCTACAGCAAGTGTTGGGCTTCTTTGGTGCTGCCTACACAAGAGTCAACCATTTTCAGTATCAGTTTGGCAGTAACATGAGGGTGGCCATGGAAAGGGGTGTAAAATAGCATATATATAAATATTTCTTTTTTAAGGGAAGGTGATATATGTCATATCCATATTTACATATGTATACATGCATGCACATAGAATCATAGAATCAAGGAAGCACAGAACTGCCCAGATTGGAAGGGACCTGCAGAGATCATCCAATCCCAACGTCTGTGGGAAAGGGAGCCCAGGTAAGATTATCTAGCATCCTGTCCCACTGCAGCTTGAAAGCCTCCAGTGATGAGGAGGTTGATCTCAATGGTTGCTACCAAGTCAGTGAGGAGATTGTTCTGAATGGTTGCTCTTACTGTAAAAAACTTATATGAAGGTGAAATTATACCAAGGTGAACTTGTTCCCATTGCTTCTTGTCTTCTCCACGTGATTCCTCATGAAGAGAGTCCTCTTTCCAGCTGTTCTTTAGGTTCAGTAACACAGTGATGAAGCTGCCCCTGAGCCTGCTCTTTTCCAGGCTGAAAAGACCTAACTCTTTCACTCTTTTCTCACAAGGCAGCTTGTCCAGTCATTTTCATCATCTTTGTGGTTCTTCGGACTCTCTCGTCTGTCCGCAACTTTTTTGAGCTGTAAAAACCAAAGCTGGATCAGCTGAAGCCTTAAACGGTCTGAGTGGAACAGGATGATACACCTCTGTCTCTTTTAGTAACGCGTCTGCAGATGCAACCAAGGATTTTATTTGCCTTTTTTGCTGCACACTGCTGACACACACTTACCTTGTTTTCCACCACATCCCCCAGACCTCTTCCAACAGGATTGCTCCCCAGCCACAGGGAACAGAGCTTGTACGGGTCTCTTTGAATATGTCAGCCAGGACGTTTATATTCTGGAAATCTTTCAGTATTATGGAGAGAAACTGTGCTCCATGCTCTAGCTGACTGAAAAGCCTGAGGACCTGATGTGGGTCTGGGTATTGTCTACCCTGACAATTTACTTTGGATCAGGAGCTTTTTTCTGAAGTCACGTTCTGGACCTTTCTCAATTATTACATCTTGCACAAAGTGAATTTGGAGTGTCTGAACAGGATCTTGTATGAACAAAACTGATGCCAGTGATGAACTTTAATCAAATATCTAACGTTCTCCCACATCTTGGGTTTATGGGACGACTCTTAGGCTATCATAAACCGAAAAAACCCCCTAAAAGGTATATAGTGTGGACACTGGGCCCTCAGCAGCAGTTGATTCTTTATATCTACTGAAGTTGCAACACCCTGCTTGACTGTGTGAAGCTGTTCTGCCAGATTAAGACCTGATGGCACTGACTAGCAGTTTCCTGGGGTACTCAGAAACTTGTTTAGAGTACCTACTTTTTACATTAAAAAGAGAAAGATGAAATGGTAGGGGTCTTAGAAACCCAGAAAAGAATGAGATTTTCAATCTCATGGTATGTTAAAACCATGATTGCAGTGGTCAGTGACTGGCCCATGTGGAATGAATTTCCAGACTCTCTGTTTTTCCGGATTTTGGGGCATGCATCCAAGCCGACATCCATGTAGGTAGTCCCAACAGTTCATTTCCAGCTCTTATGGGAGTATATTCTGAACAAACTACATACACTAGAGGCTGGATGGAAATTTTCATGCTGTGAGAAATGTGCTTTGTGAGCCAGACAAGGCTTTGAGCATTCAGTGGGACTGATGCACCTTGTGTAACATACAGATAACTGCTAGCAATTTTTCTGAGTGCCCTTTCCTCAAGGACGATAAACTTGTTGTTTCTTCACAGAGAAAATAATAGACCTCATATATGACTTTTTTTTCAGTTCTTCACTTGATTCTTGGGGTGATGGTCAAGATGGCAGACTTCGCAAATATGAACAGAGTTAAAACACAGTAGGGATGTAATGAAGTGAATTCTTCAGCGTGTAATAGTAGCAGATTTTTATACCAGTCCTGCCAATGGCTCTTACCACGACTGACATGCTCAACACTAACTTGTATTCCCAGGTACATAATACTTAAATTCTTTTGAACACACTACTGGAAACAGGCATGCTAAGGAGTTGTCATTCTACTGACTAATAATGCCATATCCATTATTATCTTCAAATGCCCCCTTTTAGAACTTTGCTGATCCCGTTGAATATTCTGGGTAGCTGAGTTTTCAAAACATATTCATTCCCAGTAGAGCTCTATGCTCTGTTGATTGGCTGCCTCCTTTCCTGATCACGCTGTGAACTTTAGTGGATGAAATTTTATACATAATCACGCTGCATTCTTTGCTGATTGAGCCATCTATTATCACTGTTTATATAGCTATTACATTCTGCATTTGCCAGTCCAGTTTCAAGCTTGTTTTTCCCCCAATATATTATGCAAAATAAACTGAACAGGAATTACAGTATTTCCAACCTGCTGTGTCTTCAGAATCTAAGATAGCAAAATGCTTAGGTTTTCTTTCAAATAGTAGGATAAATGCTTCCCCAAAGATTGAAGCTGCTGGTTATGGAAAGCTTGTGCCACTTACTATATGCAAAATAGGAAGATTTACAAAGAAACTGATTGCATCTTTATTTGCTTTATCAAAGAATCTAAAACCATAGCTGAAACTATAGAAAATGCACTTTAGTGATCTTAAAACAAATGATATCCCCAACAGATTTGTCGACAGCTTAGCACATAAGCTCTGGCTGCTGAAGCAAAAAGCATCTGGAATTTCTACTGCTAGAATATGCACCTTAATAAGGAAAAGATTCAAAAGTTCAGTTCCTGAATTGTAGAGCTTGGTCAGCGGAGCTTTGCAGCTGAACAAGTGTTGTCTGTGCAGCTGGTTTTGCCAAAAATAAATAAATAAGGGGAATGAATAAACCAGCGCGCAAAACTATGAATCTTCCCTAATAATAAAATATGCAAAAATGATAGTAAACTCTCTCCATTTATTAAATTAAATTATGCATCTCAATCAGCAAAGTGTGCAACAACTGCACTCAAGAAGGGCGTCACTAAATCAGGGGAAGACACAGCCCAATCAGGAAAATTTAACAACTCCATCATTAAATTAGGCAACACTATCAGAACTAAGGTAAATAGAAAGGAGATAAACTGTGCAGGCTGATCTTTGCTGGCCAGAAAACTGAGAGGGAGACTGAAAGACACCATTTGATAATGAACAGGGCCTGTTCCCCAGGGGGAACAGACCTTTAGGAAATGTAAATGATAATTGCTTTAGTGAAGTCACTGGAGCCGAATCTATTCTTTTAAAGTAAATACTTGGTACAACAATTGTGTTGTGACTCTTTCCTTATAGAATGTTAGTTTCTTTGTACCCTGATGAACAGTACCCCATAAGGACCCTACTCCAATAGGTAAGCAAGGAATTGCAGTTTAGCTTTTATTTGTGTAGTACTCCTCCTTTTGCACCTTTCCCCAAATAATTTTCTGTTAAGGGAGGGAAAACAAATTAAAATAACCCTTGAATCTACAAAATTCAATGTTAAAATCTTCCCCCAGTGATAAGGAAAAAGATTGTGCTTCACGCTCAACATGTTTTCTGCCAGCCTTGCAACAAGTAACCCTGCAGGGCAGTTTGGAGTAGGCGTTAAAATTGGCTACAGGGGACTAAAAGTTATATGGTGAAAGATCTGAATACAAAGAAAAACACAGTGACTCTAAAATGGTGACTCCTGGAAATGAAAAGAAAGTTTGATATTGGTTTGAATGTGAGAAGAGACATTCCAGGCAGGACTTGCTGATAATTTTTAGACCCTGATCAGAACTGTTTTAGGATAGTATACCTGGATGATTTGGGGGTCATTGGATACTGCAAAGAAGAGAAAATCATACAAATAGGTAACATGGTATCAGGCCTTGTGTAGCAAAAAAGGCCTACAGACTGTATTGTCAATAAATATATCAGCCTTTACCATTAACTTCTAAGTTAAATCTGACCTTTAATGATTGCTGCCAAGGGGATATGACCCTGCACCAAAAGAGGCAGCCACAGCCCTGGGGAGCCTGCAGTCCACAAAATAGGTCAGACGAAAGAAAGAGGAAATCTGAAGTGATCAAATGGCTAAAGTGAGGAACAAGGGGAAGTCAGTGTCAAAGCTGCTGAATCACACTGTCCTGACTCGTTCACCAACTTCCATACTTCTGTAACCAGGACTTCCCAGACTGCTTTTCCCTAACCTGTGTCAACTGTGAGCTGTCAGTCCTTGCTGATTGGCATCCTGTCCATTTGTGAGGACTGGGAGCATGGATGTTTGCCCAGGGCCTTTGGTGGGTGCATATGAGTTTTCCCAGCCTGTGTCAACATGCCATTGCTATTATCTTTACCTGTATCAAGCAGGCTAAAGGCAATCTGTTCTGAAATCATGTCTCCATTTTGCTGGGTAGACATATGTTTAGTCAAATCCTTAAGGAAAGCTGCCACTAATGCAGTGTACGGAGGAGCTGAAGTCACTGAGCATTACAGGTGTTTGTTTAACCTTGGCATACATGGGAAAACTATAATGATTTGTTTTGTACCTGAAGGCCCAGAGAGGATTATGCTGCCTGTCTACTGTCTGTATGCGAGGTGTGTGAGCAAGGCAACTTAAAAGACACAGCCAATTTCTGTGCTTCATCAGGATCAAACATTTCCATTAAAATACTAACTTTTAAACACTAATATTAGTCTGAAATAATTATTGAAGATTTCTCCCTGTGGCCATTATATCCTTAAGCGAGACAAGGTAATTTCTGCTGTTAGTGTTCTGAGCATTATTTTTCCAGCTTTCTTCTTTTGCAATTCTTTTCAATAAATTCAGTGCACTTGAAAATCAGATAGTAATTTAAAAAGCCTGAGAAGGAGGGTGGTAGAGAACACTGAAACACAGACATACATAAAAATGTGTTCACACACATACACAGGCAATAAATGCCCATATACACACAAACATGCAGAACCTCTCCCAAGGCTTTGTTCTTGATGATTCCACCACATATCATATTTTGCAGGTCATGGGGCCATGAGGAGAATGCATGCACAGTCTAAATTCAGTTGCCACAAACTGGCAGATGTCTGAAGGAACTGTAGTTTCAGAAGGTGACAGAGTTATGACTCACAGGAGTTTAACAGGGCTCTGAAAAGTAAATCATCCTTTCAACATCTTCGTGCAGAATGGTAGATTACCATTCTGCTCCCACTAGGATCCATAGGAGGTGAAACATCCAGCACCTCTGGGGCAGGGCTGGGTGCCCACAAGTCATTGATTCACTGAACACACAGGTATGTGCTTCAGAGCCTCCTGCTTCAATAAGAACTCAGCTCTTATTAGAGCCGATGGCTCTGAAGCACATGCCTGACACTGATTCGGATACAAGCACGCAGATATCTTAAATTGACTTAAAAATCCCACAAAATGTAGACACACACATTTTGCCACCTTATCATGCCCTGAAAATCAAGGCATTAGGAAACAGAAGAGCTTCTCTATAATGCTGGAAAATGGATGAAAAGGTAAAATACATATGATATGACACAGTTTCACCTGAAATTATACCTCAAGGAGCATTTGGCCTTTACTTAATGGTGCAGCCACTTGTTAAAATAAGATTTGGAAGTTTGTTTATCCATTCACCTACTTATTGGAGGGTATCATTAGTTAATTTCTGAAGTGTCACACTAGGGACATATAGGATCGGGAAGAATTTGCCCATTTTCTAGATGAGATAGGAGGGAAATTTATGTGTACAATTGGGGAAGGATACTTAAAAAAATGTAAAATGTTTCATTAAACAGAAACTCACCCCAGCTGTTCATTTCATTTTTATACCTCACAGAAAGGAAGCTGCTGCTGATAGCTGTTCGAGGCATCTGGTGTCTTATTTGAAGTAGTTAGTTGCGAATGGACAATCATACATGTCCGTGTGTTGGGGAGAGTTTGTAAACCTTCCTCTGACTGGCTCTCAACACTGGAAGCATCTGCAGACTTTTATAACCCTCAGTTCAATGCAGTGACTTAATCCTTTGTTACCATTAATGAACCATCAGAATATCATTAGTGCCAGGAGAGAGAGTGCAATTCATCTTGCAAAATACAGAGGTTTACGTATGAGGTGGCCAATTCAGGACTTCCATACACTCAATGGGAAGAAATACATTTAGACCATGTAGATCTATAAATTGGTGTAGTAGACTTATGCTTTTTATTTAAAGCAATGCAAAAACTCCTCCATGACACATACTTTAGAAGGAAAGAGTCAGAGTTTATGTTTCAATTACAGCTCTTTGAGAAGACTACAAACCCATTATCTTTTCCTTCAGCCTCTTCTTCCTCCTACTCTTCCCCTATATACACTCTAAATCCTTCTTAATGTACCGGAAAAAATTCTTGTATTAAGAGAAGATGTGATGAACATTTTGACTTTTAACTGTGTTGTTTATTACTTGATGGATCAGTTTATGTTCTGATACAACAGGTACAAGCTCGGCCATTGATTTAGGACTGAGCATTTTTTTATTAGAAAATTATTTAGGTTCTGTTAAACTTTTTCAAATTAAAAAAATAGTAATAATTTTTGCATACTTAAGTTTGCGACTTGGTAATATTCTCTTAGTATAACAGATGTGTAATTTTAATGTCTTCTGCATTCATGTACTGTACATTTAGAAGGCCTTTTTTAAAACAGACACTGCTCTGAAGAGTAATTTATTATCCCAATACTTCAGAAGCTGTTTCTCAGAAATTGAGAGTAATTTTTAAAAGGAATAATTTTTCATATAAAGTCTTATTTGACCATGTCGCTTCCAGTATGAAAAAGTGTAATTACTTCATTTTTTTATGTGACTGAACTTCAAACTGTCTTTTGAAAATATTACTTTTACAAAGTATGTATGCAATTTCTTTAAAATATATTGTTAAGGTGTTTCTTTAATGAGAATCTGCATGCGAAAATTTATAATGTACGTTGCTATCATTATATATCTAATTGGCCAAGTGCAAGGAAATGGAAAATGGATTTTTTTTTGATGACAAAATGCATGTATGTTTCCAGGTGTAAAGTATTTAACCATAATAATCTACAGCTGTGTAATTGTATTGCTGAGTCAAACAAATAGTCTTGCAGTCACTGACGATTCATCTTGACATTTAATTCTAAATCTCTGCATTAACTGTTCCGTTTTCCCTATTATTAAATGTTAGCTTTCCTTTTGAAGACACTCCCTACGTAAGTAGTCCTTTTCACGTAAGTGTTTTACTCTGGTGTGTAAAGAATAATATGCATCATAAGATGCTAAGGACAGGATTTATTTCACTTGCTGTTATTGTATAAAAATTACATACTTGGTCTAAAGCAGATAACTGGACCCTTTTTATATTCAGTGGAGAGAAATGGGTACCTCAGAGACTGATTTGTCCTGTCTGTGTCAGACATCTGGCTTAAGTTGGGACAAATCACTACTTGGAGTTGTCTGTTTTTCTCTGCTGACTACGGAGAGACCCTAGGTGATTATTTTAGGCCATTCACCTTTCAGACAGCGAAGGTTAGTTGAGATGAATCCTATCTCTAATTGCGGAAACCCAGATGGCAGGGAAGGAAAAAAAAAAAAAAAGAGAAGATGAAGCAAGAGAAACAAACCAACAACATCTAAAATACGTTTCTTGCATTTATTTGTGAAAGAGCAGGCACACAATCTACTTAAAACCAGAGCATAACGCTGTGTGTTTGCCATGTAAAAGCGGCAGCAAAGAAATCCATGTTCTTCATGTGTGTGGATGCATGTGAAAGGATTAAGCTGTTTAACACATGCTTATGCTTCCAAAATACCTTTTGGATTGGACCCAAATTAAATTTACCCAAGCCCAAACACCTGTTTAAGGCTGTGATGACAGTGCCATATGGTGGGTCAGTTGCTGCCCACATGCAGACATGATCAGGTTTGTTTGGTCAGTTCAAGCAATAACACCCCAGACACCCACCCTGGCCCTAGAGTGTGGTTTTGGTACATGAGATCCATAAGATTCACATCTATGTTTCCCTAAGGTGGCCAGCCTAAGCTATCTTGGGCTACCTGCCTTTGGTACAGTAACATCTTGTTTTGTGGAGTTCCCTGAGGTCTGCCTTATGCTGCCACAAATTTTTTGGCAACGCAGGGTGAAAAAGCCTCACCTTCCACACATTCTGCCTCACCTCTACCTCCATCTCCACGCTTTACAAATAACAGTGTGGTACTCGGTGTAATCTCACCTGTATGTTCATAAAACCTGAAAAGTAACAATAAATGTGTTCACCATTTCCAAGCTTTGGGGTTTCCTTTGTACTATTTTCGGTCTTTTATCAAGCACAAAGGAGACAGAATGTGATATTACACACCCACCCTGAATGGTTATGTCAGGCACTGTAGTATGATTTAAAAAAAAAAAAAAAAAAAGAGAAGATCAAAGCAATTGGCCTTTACAGAAAAATAGTGGTTTCAGCAATGTTTTTAAGAAAAATAGTATAATTAGAAATCTTGTTCCTCTTGGACCATAATTAAATGTAAGCACAATTATAAAACTACTTAAAAATAGGGAAAATTATTTAAAATCAGTTAATATAGGATTTGGAAGTAATTTGCATTTCACAGAATCAAAAAAGGCCCAAAGACAACCCTAAGCCAGGGTATATTTCTATTGGTATTTTTATTAAGCTCTAAAACGAGTTGGTTTTCAAAGAAAATTAAGCTGTAGTGAAATATGTTTACAATGTTGTGATTATTTTTTTTTCTGAAAAGTGTGGGTAGCAGAGCAATCTAATAAAACCCCTGATTTTTTTTTTTTTTTTTTTTTAATGGAACAAAAACATTTTAAAGGAAATTTTTCACAGGTATTCCACCTGTAAAATACCTGGCTTCATGAACTTCTGTGAGTGGATCCAAATGAGCATGTAAAAACCCTTGAGACTGTTGTTGTAGGTTCATTTGAAGTCACATTGACTGCAGTGTGTGACTGTGATACCGCAATGATGTGCATTGACAGCATTTTACTCTTACTGTAAGAGTAAATAGTAAAACATTTTAATAGTAAAACATGGATTCCTTTAAAGTCAAAAGATTTGCCACTGACTGCTTCAGCCTTCAGTCTTTCAAGTGGACACTTACCTGTGTGACTTCTCAATTTAGGGTTCCCTTTCTTTCACCAGAAGGTGAAAATCCTTGCGGCTTTTTTCTGCTTTGCTAATGACCAGACAATTCGGACATTATTCATGGGGGTTAAACATGAGATTTCCATCTCTGCTTGTCACCTATGCTCCCTTGTAGTCAATAGAAAAAAAGAGAAACTATTTGGTCACAGTCTATTTCATATCCTAAAATTGCTTTCTACTTGACTGTACAAAACTCTAAGACAACTGGATTAATGTTTGTCAGATTCAGATAACTATAATAACACTCAGTGAGTCCTACCTCTTCTTTTGTCTCACTCCCTGCACTCCAAGATGACAAGTCTCTTTTCCCAGCCAAGCTTGCTCTGTGCCAGTCATCAGAATTGATTGAAACTTGATCAGATTTTGTTGTTTATGCCTATCATGGCACCGATAAATGGGCACAGGGGTGGCAAATGGTACAAGAAAGCTGTGGTTGCAATGGGTTGGTTTGGACTCAGTTTGACTCCATAGCCCTGTACTAAAAGGTTGAGATTTCAAAATGAACATCTACTGGGGAGAGTTACTAGAAGATCATAAATCAGCTCCTTGATGAGGTATTATCTTTATCTATAATGTCTTGTAAGGTGAATGAAAGAAATGTGTAAGTGAAACAGATGGTGCTTAGAACCTGATAGCCACTGCACAGACACTTCAAGAGCATTTGCTTGGGGTCATTTACAGTCTGAACCCACAGACTGCAGGAGTAATGCCCCTGAAGATCTCCTGGCATATATCCTCTGGTCTAATTTAACCTAAAAGGAATAGTTTCCATGCTCCAAGACTGCCACAGAAGGCAAACCAATGCATGGTAAATAAAGACAATTGGAAAATTTGCTTTAGAAGCACACTTCTGGCCCAAGGCAAAAGACTGATGCTAATAAGTGTGATTAGGGCTTATTATTATACAAGCTGAGTGCATTTACCTGCACTGAAGACAACATGTAAGTTAACAATATAAAGGCAATAACTTTATTGGTTAAGTATTTTCTCATTAATTTCTCTAACCGTAGGAATGAGTTTATTTATGTAATCTCGACTGTTTACCCACTGAAGTTATATTTTTAGGAAGCAAATCCTTTTTGTTAAGAAATCTGATTACATGTTTGAGTTATTGACCTTTTTTTTTGGAACACTTTTTTTTTTTTTTTTAGAGATGCTCATTAAGATCTTTTGTCTACAAAACAAGTGTGTTTTCCTATGCCATAGAGCAACCAAATTCTAATTGCTGGCTTCATTATACAGAAAAGTAGAAGTGTAACAATCAAGAGCCTTATTACACATACATAATTGAGTTTCATTGCAACTTATGAAAACATAAACTGTCTTAAACACACTTGCAGAAAATGTTGCATCATCAAATCAACACTTTTATTATACAAAAGTAATTGTGTTTAAAGACACCAAACATATGTTACATATACAAGAGAAAAACCACAACAAACAGAACTCTAATATAACTCAGAATTTTTAGCAATTCTCAGATCTTCGAGAGTTGTTTTTGTTTTGCCTTTTAAATTAATATTCCACAACATGAAGGTAGGTGGAACTCTCACCAATGAAAGGGAATTCAGTTGTTTTTGGATAAAGGCATTTGAAAAAAGTCTTATTTGATACTGCATACAGGATTCATTTAGAGGTTTGCAAGGTAGACATCTGCAGCTGAGTTTATTGTTTAACCTTACAGACTATCTTATTACCTGAAGATAAAATATTACCTAGTGTGTTTCATTTCATACCCATTTCTTTTTTTGCAGTCAGATGTAGATATTTGCATTGTATGTCTTGAGCTAGATGAGATCAATCCACCTTTTATCACTCTTTAACACGGATTCTTAATGCGGTTTGAAATGAGATGTTCAGTCCAAATCAAAGGTGAACTTTTCTTCCTAGACTTTCTTATAAAGAGTAGGCATTGGGTGTGTTTTGAGGTGTTGTCAGCTCATCTTCTAGTGTTAAATTAGTGCTTTGATATCTTGGTTTCTGCCAGGACAGGGTTAACTTTTTGCAATAGCCAGGAGGAGACATGGCCAAGCTACCAGTGTTATTTGATACCCCCACATGTCATTGCCAGGAGAGGGGGAATAGGAATGGTACTTTCACTTCCAAGTAGAGTAGCGTTCCTTCCAGTCAGGAGGAATTGTGGCAGGGAAGATCCAAGTTGCATTTGCTAATTGTCATGGGCTTTCTGTGTAAATCACTTCTTTGTCTTACACCTTTTGTTATTAATATTCTGCTACTGTTGGTTTTCTTATCTCATTGCTGTTTCCAGTAAATCCTTCTTGCCTCTGCCCATGATCTTTGCCTTTTCTGCTTCCAGTTGGAGGAGGAGAGGGAGTGAGTGGCAGCATGGTTTTAGTGGGAGTATTAAATTGGAGAACACCATTCCTAAAACATGGCAGCCAACACTGACACCCCATGAGGGGCACAAAAGATTGAGACAGCAACTGATCTGCCCAGAGCAGAAGCAAATTTGATCTGAGAATTTTTTGTGTTAGGTACGAAACCACTGGTCACGGTGTTGCTCGCTCTGTTCATGTGGTGAAGTACCTACCCCTGGATATACTCCCATACATGCAATATGTGCTCCTGAGATGACCTTTCTGAAAGCAGGAAGAGGGATCAGGATTGCTTTGTTGCTATACCGTGGAATATCAGCTTATGACATGATAAAACCAAGTGCAATGAGGGTCATTTGGGATGTGTATTCAGTGCTGCTCTCTCACCCTTACCTATGAGAGTCCATTAATAATCACACCCAGCCTGTGGGTAAAACAGGGAAGGATGAGTTTCCCTAGCTTTTCACCCCCTTTTCCTCCTTCAGGCCTGTTGAAAGAGCTTTTGAGGATCTGGAATTTCCCCTGGATGTTAAGGAAAACATGTTCTTATTGCTAGGTCTGCCAGGTCTTCACAGGGCACCTCACAACACATTCAGAGTTAGAAAAGAGATTTTTAGGAGGGCGTTTCAGAGATCTGCTCCCTGAAAGTCAGCCACTTTGCCAGCTAAGGTGGTAGCCCTCAAGCACACCTTCTCCACTTCAAGTCTCAGTGTAGAACACAGTGTCTGGTCGTTTATCACAGAATCCTATGGCAGGCCTTGTTATCACAAATGTATCACTTGAGCCCAAGCCTGCTCAATTTGAGTTCCCTTCCGGAACTTGTGAGTGAAACAGGTAGGAAATCTTTTCTGAGACTATTTTTCTTCTTGCTAGGGTGTTTCTTCATGACAGAATTATGATTTACATGGGATGAGCCTTCAGGTGTGAGATAGACCCAGATAATTTAGAATGGAGCAATGCAAAACCCCAGGCAAATGTACATCATGCTATAGGCCAGTGTATTATTAGAGGAGTCAGATACCTAAATTTCAGTGGGTTGCAGTATTTTCTCCACCTTAAGCATATACTGGAATATATGTATTTAATATGTTATTGTTGAATCTCAAGTCATTAAGGTTGGAAATCTCTAACATCATTTAGTTGAGCTACTATCTTCTTTTCCACTGTCCTACATCTTAAAATTTCAATTAACCTAATTTTATTCTCAAATTTTCAATTACCTGTTAAAGAATCACTTATAAATCTGTATTTAGTATTTAGATTTCACCAGTTGCTCTGATTATTACTAGTGATACTACTAATGTGAGCATTATTTTAAGTTACTAGCCTTGTCTGAGATGTTGCTGCGTTTTGGATAAACACATGGAAAGAGTCAACTCTCTAAAAGGAAAGATTAGACTCTGAGGAGGACATCATAAATCAGACAACAGTTCATAATATACCCATAGCATTGAACAAATTTCCTGGTTCCTATTTCAGAGACTTATCCCAGAGAATATTCTATTCAATTCTAATTCAATCTCATCTCAATTAATCTAATCATTGTGTAGTAAGTTCCAAATTACACTTTTTCCTGATCTTTGGCAATAAGTAATTAGCTCAGTGTAAGCATTTAACGTTTTCTCCTGACCATTAATAAATACCAACGCGGCTATTCACTCCAGTCAGCAGCACCTTGACTGTCTTCCCCTACAAATAAATGGTGAGAGCAGGAAATAACATAAAGCTTTTTTTTTTCCTTGGGACTCACAGTTTCTCCTTTGCCTTATCCATCAACACTTTTGCTGGTATTTGTAGTGTGCCTTATTGTGACATCTTTGCTTGGTTCCACATGTTTAATACATCAGTTCCTCTAACATTCGAGTAGACTTTATAGAGATCTATTCGGAGACTGATATATGTGCACTATTAATTGTATATATTATATATAGTATATGAAGCGAGAGAGAGAAAGAGAGAATCTGATTACTCTAGGGCATCGGCTGCTTTCAACCAATAATAATTTAACATCTCTATTAACTACCTTTTGATGTTCTCTGTAGAGGGTACATACTGTTTTATATACAGGATGCATAATAAATTCCTATGAGATTATGCTGCAATTGAGTAGAAAGTCTATAATGCATAAGTGATGGAGCTGAAAAGCAGCTAGGAAAGATTTTCCTTTCAAAATAAGGTCACATATTTACATCTCATAGAGCAATATGATGGGTGCTGAAGAGCAAGAGGCACCGAGCTGCACTTTTTGGTGTGCTAAGCCTTTCTGTGCATTCACTGATGCTGCAAAATGAGGTGATACATGACAAGAGGAAGATGAAGAAGAAAAACCCACAGCCTTCCAAACCTCCAGCAAGGATTTGGTGTCACTTTCTTCAGAATGTAGAAAACCAAGGATAAAATTTATCTCAGATATCATTAGCTAAATGAGGCATCTCTTCTCAAGTAGGCAAGCACTTTCAGTCAGCTTTTTTTAGGTGGCATTGTTGAACCCTTAGAGGTGTTTGCCTGCGCTGCAGGTGATGCCAGAGGGATACAAGGGGACTAGCACAGACTGGATGCCAACCTCTTGCAAGCCATAATTTGGCAGTTGGTTATCCAGCTTACTGCCTGGAAGAAAGATATTCAAATACTAGATCTAGGTCTGATCCTCTGAGACTTTTGAATATATATTTTAAGTTATTGTGGCAAAGACACTTAATACAAAGTAGCATGTCTGCCCCAGAAAAAAAAGCAAGCTATTCTCCACACTGGTGCAGCACCACCTTGAATATTGTGTGCAGTTTTGGTCACTGCAATATAGGAAAGACATTAAACTATTAGAAAGCTTTCAAAGGAGGGAAAGAAGACGGTGATGGGTCTGGAGGGGAAGCTGCGTGAGGAGCAGCTGAGGGCACTTGGTCTGTTCAGCCTGGAGAACAAGAGACTGAGGGGAGACCTCATCACAGTTACAACTTCCTCGTGAGGGGCAGAGGAGGGGCAAGCACTGATCTCTGCTCTGTGATCAGTGACAGGACCTGAGGGAACAGCCTGAATTTGTGTCAGAGGAGGTTTAGGTTGGATATCAGCAAAAGATTCTTCACCCAGAGAGTGGCTGGGCACTGGAGCAGGCTCCCTAGGAATGTGGTCACAGCACCAAGCCTGGCAGAGTTCAAGGAGTGCTTGGACAATGCTTAAAGGCATGTCGCCCTGAGTTTTGCAGTTCTTCGATGTTTTCACTTCTGTATAAGAGTTTCTCACGCACTGTTCTGTAAACATAGTTATGTTTTTGTAACTTGCTCTATTGTTTGCATTCTTTTCTCCTGGGCGGAGATGTTTGATGGACTTTCCTTTGACCAGTGTGGTTGAGGAGTGTAAAATTCACCCTCCAATCAAAGGTGATTATTGAGAAGATATATAATAAAGTCCGAGGTTTCCTCGGCCCCCTTTTTTTCTGCTTCTCTCCTGAACAGGTGTCTGCGTGTTCCTTTTGTGTCCGAGTGCGACAAAGGCACACGGCGTGATTTTTGGGGTGTCCTTTGCAGGGTCAGGAGTTGGACTTGATGATCCTTGTGGGTCCCTTCCAACTCAGCTTATTCTGTGATTCTGTGATACGACAGAGCAGGGACTTGAGATGAATTTTATCACCTCCAGAAAGGTGATGCACTGAATCGTGTATGTGGGGAACTGTCACTCACTGCTGCAGATCCCATCCTGGGCCAGCCTGAAGTTCTGCTAAAGTCATATGTAAGTTGTGATTTGGAAAAATCAGTGTTTTCCACTTCAGAGGAACAGACTAAAAGAAATTCCAGCTATTTCAGCTGGCTAATTTTGCCCTGGAGGTCTTTGCTTGGCTTCCGTCAGTTTGAAAACAATCTTCCTTAGCCATTTGCATTGCTTGAATTTGGAAATGTGGTCACAAAGTATTCGTTTTCCCAGAGTAGTTTCATATTAGAAAACAAATATTCTGATATTCTTAGCTATAAATATAAATAAAAGAAGTTATTTAAATTTATTCACAGAGTCCTGAAAGTTGTTGGTTAAAAGGAAGTCTTGGAGAATTGTCAATTTTAAAACATTGTTTTCTGAAAATATCAGTTGGTCATGAATAGAGTCATCCATAAGAAAGGATGCATTCCAGACATAGAAGAATCAGCCAGAAAGCTAAAAGTGGGAAAAATCTGTCACAGCTAAAGGATTATATGTTGATTTTTAAGCAAAAATCCCAAACAAAGAAACAAAAGCCAAAGCAAAACAAAAACCCAAAGCTGGGGCAGATGGTTTAAACAGTTTTCTGTTCTGTATGTAAGTTAATGCATTAGAATGTATCTTAATAAATAATTGCAGTTACAATTTTTGTAGCACCAGTGTTTTAAAAGCAATGTTTCTCTTATCTGGGGTAAGATTGCCTTTTCATGAATTCATAGCTGTCACTCATTAAATAATAAATAAATTCTGGTTTGGTTTTGCCTAGAACCATTGCCACATCCTGTATGCCACAGCACTTTTAAATATCGTTTGTGTGTTTAACAGAGAAACCACATGTGAGTGTGCCTGTTTGTGCTCACAGTTAGACATACAAATACAGCATGGATACAAATGACATGAGTTTGGAAGCGGGAAAGAGGAATAACAATATTTTAAAGATCACAGTTTTTCGTCTTTGTATTCTACTCTTCACTGATTCTCCTATTAGGTGTATGTAAGTTCCTTAGATTTTGGACTTAGGTGATCTCTCTTTCTTTTCCTTTTCTTTACTCTAAAACTTCTGACTTTGAGTCAGTTTTATTCCAGCTTCTCATGCTTCCACTTCCCTGTCTTTCAAAGGAATGAATGTCAGAGTCATTTGCAAATGAAGTTTGATAAAGGCTAGAAGACTTAAGTGCATATATTGCTAAAATACAGCTTGGGGGTTCTCCTAGCTGTCACATATTCCTTTATGTGAGTTGCTGGATAGTAATTATGAACTCATGCTACACATCATGAGTGTGATTGTTATGATTATTTGGAGAAAAAGAAGAACATGAACAATTCCCTGAAGTGTCTGCTTGTGCAGGTGTGGTCCTGCTTTTCCACTGCCTGCTATTTTCCTTCTCTTCTTCTGGTTCAGCTCCTCCATCTTCTACACCTCAGAACATCTTTCTGAGGAAGAAAATATGTCTCTTTTTAGTGGCTGTATCTTGCTGCTTTCAATGATTTTTTTTTTTCCCCTTTCTTTTGGGTACTTGTAGCTAAATCTATCTCACTTCAGCTTTTCTTACACCTGTAAAATTGTGTAATTCTTCTGTTAGTATGGATGCTGCCTGATCTTTACCACTTTCCACTGTAATGTTACAACTGTTCTATCCCTGGTATCCTTTCAGGTCTTAGGTTACACCACCATTGCTCTTGTTCTCTCCCTTCAGGACTGTTTTTGTAGTATCTGCTTCAATTGATGATCTCTCTTCTACTGCTGCTGGTTTGGTTTTTTTTTAATTTCAGAAAGAGAAGTGAATCTCACCTGAGCAAGGAGGGTTTCTCCTGTACTCCTGGGGATACTGCTTAGTAACAGACATTTTCTCTTCTAAGGTTTGTCACTGTGGTTGCTTGTAGTGGTTTCTTCAGCATGAGAAAACACACCCTAGCAAGTGACATTTGCCTTTAACCTTTTGTGACCCCTCTGCCTACCGCACAATATTCAGGATAAGGAAAGCTCACAGTTTTCATGCTGCCTCTGTGTTATGTTTAGATTATTACAGTGGCTGACCATTCCTCCGTTTGGAGAGATCCAAAGGACCATTGCTTTGAAAAGAGCTCAGAGCAACCAGGTATCATTTCAGTCTTTGGAACTGGGTGGAGTGAGAACCTGTTGTGTCGAGCTGGGATGTTGCACTGATTTATCCAGAAGGGAGGTCCCATTTTCTCAAGCAAAATATTCTTCAAAGCTACAAATTAATATGGCAAATTGGGACCTGTTTACTAAAAGGGTTCTGTAAAATGACTGGGAATTGGCTTTGATGCCTGAAGATATCCCCTCTAATCATGTGTGAAATTCAGAGAGTGGGCTCATGGCTTATGTTTTGCTTTAGATGACAGCTTTCATGTTAAGCTAGCTCAGTTATTCTCAGCCTGTGAGCCATGAAATATTAGAAATCAAGACATAATCCAGGGAATGATTCAGGAAATCTTCATAGCTTCTGATTTACTTTGCCTGTTTAAAAGGTCAAATCTCCAAGTCAGATATCTTCATTCCTTATCTGCATGATGACTTGCTTGAAGGATATGGAACTTTCTACTAAGACAAGTCAGATTCATCTACCTTGCTGAATTTATGTCTGAGAGATCCCTGATAGAGCTGGGACCGAAGTGGTCAGTCTATAAAGCACACTGTGATTAGCTTGGCTGACACGTTGGATGGATATGTGTAGACAGTTTCCATTTTGGCATTTACTTACTCTGAGCTAATCTCTCCAGAACATCTGAAACACTGCTCAAATACCAAGAGTGAAGTAATAGATGGTGATTGATAGTTTTCACTTTGCTTGCACGGTGCATCCAGCTCCCCTCATTCACTGCCCATTTAGCTAAGTTGCCTTTCACATTTTAACAATTCAGCAGAGACTAAGGTTGAGCTCACACCATTACCAAGCCTGCAACAAAAAAAATGTCTTTGTTCTGAATTGTCAGAGGTTCTTTTCTATCTCCTATTGCTTCCTCACAATATCAGAGATGAGTTCAGATCTGTCAGCCTTGTTTTATTTTGAAAGTAAATTTAAGTTGCCTAAAGAATTTAAGAAAAGCCATGTAAAAAGGTATGAGAAAAACTATAGCAAATTTATACAGAGGCCATAAGGAGAACTGTTTAGACACTTGGACTCTCTCAGTATAGGTATTCTCGATCTCTTGGAAATAGAAGGGAGAAAGGGAAATGCTTTAGTCAGATTAGGATATTCAAGACATTACCAGTATCTCAGGCTAGCAGAGTAAGAGGCAGAACTGTACATGTTTATGTGCAGCTAAGAAGCCTGAGGGAAAAGAAAAAAAGGCAGAAGAACCCACAACACTGATCATGGGCAAATTTGTAATTATTCTGGCACTGTTAGTGATTACTGCCATGCAGTCTTTTGAAATGGCTGCATCCCTTAGCAGAGAACAGCATATTAGCACTGTTAAGGTAAGCCTTTCTGACAAGTGCTTTTGCAGAAGTATTTGAATAAACAAATAGTGCATTAGTTGGAACTGCTTCATTCAGTCTTACTATGCATCTCAAATATGCATATCCTGACAGGCCTAAGTAAATTCACAAAAAATCACCTTTTTTTTTTCTTGCAGCTGGCATTACAGCCCTATGTATCTATGCCAGTCCTGTGGCTAATAGATCCCATAAAGAAAACTCCTTATTCCTTTCTAAAGCCTGCTTTTTCAACCACATCCGTGCCCAGCATGTCAGACTGGGAATCTTTTAGTGCAGTAATGAGAAAATGATGGAAACCTTTCTCCTAATATTGCCATTGGTATGAGTTGAATATAAGTCAATCTGTAAAGTGAACCATTTAAAAAAACAGTAAACAAAAAAAGAAATGCAACAGATAACCTGTGTCTTCCACAGAAAGCCTAGTTTAAATCAAAGCAGTGCAGCCACAGTTTAAGTAACCTTTCCCTTAAACACTTGGCTCTATACACAGAGGTCAGATAATGGTTTTCTGGATATGAGTCTGCACCATAGGTTCATAGAATCCCAGAACATTTTGGGTTGTAAGGGACCTTGAAGTTTATCTAGTTCCAACTCCCTGCCATGGGCAGGGACACCTTGCACTCGACCAGGTTGCTCAGAGCCCCATCCAACCTGGCCTTGAACACTTCCAGGGATTGGGCAGCCACAGCTTCTCTGGGCAGCCTGTGCCAGGGCCTCACCACCCTCACAGTAAAGAATTTCTTCCTAATATCTAATCTAAACGTCCTCTCCACAGAAGAGTTGCTTGGTGTCCTTACAGAACAATCCATTTCTCTTCCTCTTGCACCCTCCTGTTTGTGAAGAAATGGGGAGAGATTCATACAAATAATTTTTGCATTGTTTTATATTTTTTTGGTCATAGCCCCTGATGCAACTGAGGTCAGGATTCATCAGAGGTCTCTGGTTTGTGTAAGTCTACAAAAGGCAGTAGTTACGCAGGGAATCCAACTGAAAAAACTGAAACACTGCTTGAAAGTGTCTACTTTCCGTAAGTGATTGGCATTTTTTGCTACCAAACAGAAGAAG
>VZRV01002087.1:1314167-1367217 GCA_013398115.1 Falcunculus frontatus
TTCTATTTAAAATATTATCCGGATTAACAACTTCCCTCTGCCACATGCACAGTCACCTTCCCCCATGCATTTATGACAGTTTTGCTCCCAGGTTTCACCTTTAAATGCTTACTTGCAGCAAAGCTTCTGAATGACCTGTGAACCATACAGAAAGTCTCTGAAGCCCTGTGGCAAAAGGGTTAACTACAGATGACAAAGTGCAACCGCCACTGCTATAACTAACCCTTCATGCCATTTTTTCTAATAGGCTTTTGCACTTTCAAATTGCTCCAGTCTCAACCTGAAAGAAACAGCTACTGATCCTGGGGCAAGAGCAAGTCAAAAATAAATGACAACTTGATTTAGCTGGGATGACCTGTCACAAACAGACTGGTGATTTGTTGCTTTCTGCAGTTGTTTAGTATACTGTAGCCCAGCCAGGTACAGTCATTTGTATGGGAATGGCTGGCAGCATTTGCTTCCCTTTCTGATGAGGCTCTTCAGAAAGGTTTCTGAGTTTACAATCTGTATTTATAGCATCCTCTGCACTGCTGCGAGTGCTGGCTTTTCCCCCTGGTGAGAGCTCTGTGCCACAGGTTTTGAGACAGGAAGCCCTCTGCGGTATTCCTTCATGCTGAGCACAGCAGGGCACCCATTTCCATCTCCTTACCAGCACTTCTCAGTGAAAGAGTTTGTTTGTGTCCCATGCGCATCCAGCTTTCTTCTGCTCCACTCATTCATCCCACACAACCCCAGGCCACAGAAACACAGAGATAAGAGATTGGATTGAACCACTATTCAGCTTGGCCAGTGCATTGTCTCTGCAAGTCACTAAAACCACTCTCCCAGCTTGTACAAAACTTACTCAAAAGTCTCCTAATCTCCAGCATTTTGAGGGAATTTCTAATTCACAAATGTGGCCTTTATTTGAAAGCTTTTAGTGAATATTTTTTATCATTAGCCTAAATCTTTCAGTCTACGTTATCTTTTTTTTGCCGTTGTACCAGCTTCCAGTGAGGGAAACCACACGTTCGTCAGATGTGATTAAAAGGACACAACCTGCTAACAGGCCCATGTTTTGCCACCTATCTGTCACTCATCAGTTCACTCTAATGTGGTGTTGGCTCTCCATTTCTTAAACAGCTCCGAACAGAGGCAAAAAAAAAAAAAAAAAAAAGGGGGGGTACCCCTGTGATTTCAACAAATGTCTAAGTACACAAGTCTTGCATTCAAAGTATTTGTCATCCCAAGGCATAACATCTTTCATCATCTCAAAATTTATTAGCTAGTCTTCTCATTTTCCTATCAGCATTCACCATCTCAAAATTTATTATCTAGCCATCCCGTTTCCCTATTTGTCTCAATGGTTTCTGGGTACACAGATCTCCACATTCGTAACAGAGGTCCATACTTCTGTTTCAGTAGAATCAACGAAAAATTCAGAGTTTCCAGGTGGGAAACTTTGAGTTTTTAGTTACAATTAAAATGGGCTGAACTATATTTTTAAGAGACACAAACAACATTTAGTTTTTTGACCAACCCTTATAAATTCCATTAATCTCCAATATGAAGGATGATTTTGATATGAATCTTTGATAAGAATCTTTGATGTTTTTCTGTTTACATCTAAGCGAAAGAACACGAGAATGTTCCATGCACCTTTAATGTCGAATCACTCACATTCAGAAAAGACCTAGCAGTTCATGGGCACTCCTCAAGGCTGATTCATCACCTGTGGTAAGTAGCCTTTTAAATTAAAGGCCTTGACTAAGTGTAACCATGATGAAACCAAGTTTGCATCATTAACTAGAGACCTCCCAGGTGCAATTTCTTTACTTTGTTGTTAAGTGTAAAAATGCCCCAAGCCCAACTTTCTTGCTTTAATTATTTTCCACAAACATTTACAAATGTGTGGAAGAAGCGTAATAGGTAAACATGGCTAGAAACATGGGCTTGTAGTGTATTTAAATGTTACATAATTTTCTTAAACTGCAACATCTGCGTCAGGAACAAGCCTTAACTTCCCTTTACTATAATTTCTGGTGCACTGCACCCTCAACCTGTGACTGTAGTTTCTATTCATTGCTATGCTACAAATAATAATTTGTAATAAAAGTAAACAATATATTTATAGGCAGGAGACAAATACAACCAACAGCAGAATTATGCAATGCCAAAATGGCATTAGGAATCAGTCATCTGAAAAATAAATCTGTTTGAAGAGATCATATTATGATGCTGTGACTTTACTGATTAGAAATTCTATAGGCCAGAAACATAATTTTGTTCAAGCTACCAATAATAATTAGTGATATAGAAGTCTAATTATTTGTTGCTCTTTCCTTCAGAAATTCCATTTCAATCATTCAGAAAGTCTTTGTTTATTTATTGCTAACTAGCGTAAAAACCCCAATTTATACCATGAAATTAAAAAGTGGTTTTGGTAGGAGCTGCCTTCATGCTGCAACTCATATCAAGGAGGGGAAAAGAAAGAAGGAACATAGTGCTGCTGTTTGTTAATTAATAATAAAGCAACCAAGCATTGCAGAACACTAAACCCACTCCACTACAGCTGAGATGTAAGTCCTTTTTTTTCTTACTATCTATATTTCAGTCATTTCTAAAAGCCCATGACTGGTTTCAGGGTGGCATTGTGCAGATACAGAATTGATGCATGTCCTTGAAGAATGCCAGTCTGAATATAATCAACCAGAGAGAGAACTGAGCCAGTGAAGCAGCTTGTCCATTAACACACAACAATAAAAGTAAGGAAATAAATCTGTCTCCTTTCTTTTAGTCTAGTATGCAAGTCAGTGGATCCCATGCCTGCCACCTATGTAAAAATCTGAATTAATTTTTTGACTCACATAATTCCTCTGCTTCTCAAATGCTACTGATTGTCCTAGAATTAACACTTCTTAAAGGAAACCACAGATTCATTATTGATTTAGTTTTTTGTTGTAAGCCCCTCACTTTTAGTATTCAGTTTTTCAATATTAGAAAATATTAAAACTATCTGAAACCAACAATATAGATTAGCAGAACTACAGGCAGTGTATGGCCTGCTTGGTTTTAGTCATAATAATGTAAAATAAGGTGACTGCTTTTCAAGATGGGGAAATTTCTCAGAACTGAGAAATACGTTACAAAATGTCTGTGGGCTATCATCAGAAAGCATGCTTAAAGACAAACCATCTTTTGCCTCCTATTCAATAAGATAATCTTGTACTAGCAACTGTTATATACCTTTTAAGATTGCTAGACATTTTTATTAAGACAGCTGAGAATTAGTTTTAAAAAAAAAAGAAATTAAAAACCAGACATATTCTTTCTTCATGCTAATAATTTTTTAAATTTTCTATTTTGAAATGGTGTTTATTTAACACTGAAACTCTGTTCTCACTGTGGTTCACATAGGTAGATGTCCTGGAAACTTCCTTGAAATGTAATTATTAAGTATACCTAAATGAGGCAAGATTTTTTTCTTCCATAATAGGTTGTCTGTTTCTGAGTAATATTCAAGGAAAAGCTTAAGTTTTGAATCCAATCAGTTTTCTTTGTCATTAATTATCCATATTATCACTCACTTCACAAAAGTCATGAAGCTGTGGCATATGCATTTTACATCTCTTAATTGTGCTACACTGTTCTTTAATTAACCCTCAGGATTTTGTTTAAGTTATTTAGAGAGGTTTTTGCTTTGGTTGATTTAGTTTCTCTCTTCATCTGAAAATCCCATGCCTCTTTGCCTGGTTTCTTGAATTTTATGAATATTTTTGGAAATTCTTTTTGGTTTGCTCTGACCTTTCGCAAACCTCAGAATTTTTTAAGGTCCTGAAACACTTTTCTTTTCCTAAGAAACAAAACAAAAAAAAAGCCTCAGAAAAAGAAACAAAATTCTCTGATGAAAAATCCAAGTCATTCTTATTCCTCTATGCTTCTAATACAAAGTTTCAGATACATGTGGACTTTTTTCTAAATTTCAGTTTTGCTGGAGATTGTTATTGAAATGTCTTTGTTAATGTATAAGATTCTATTCTGAGGTTTTTTCCCCTTAGACATTTGACATACCCACAAATTACCCTTCTTTTAAAAGAATATTTCCTAAAAAAACCCAAGAATAAACAAAAATCCCCATCTGTATGCTTTGGTTTCTTCTTTACCTTACTTTAGGTGGTAAAATAAAAAGAATAGTTGCCATTGTTTCCTGTTCTGATCAAACTGGAAAAAAAATACCCGGTGGCTGCAGGTCTTCCAAATTTCAAGTGTGCTAAGTGAGTCTGAGGAGCATCTTTTCCTCCTTCATTGACCCCAGACAAAACCTAACCCGAGGAAGTTCTTAATTTAGAACCTCCTAATTTGACACCTCTTTTAAATGTCTCTGAACAGGCATCATATTTCTTTGTCAGTTGTGTGACTGGCTTAAACTCACTGTTACAATAATCTGGATACAGCTCAAGACAGGTTTATTCCAAGCCAGAACTACACTGACTAATTTATTTCTGAGTCTGTGCTGGGATCGGTCAAATATTTTGAGACATACCTATTAATTTTTGTTTTCTTCTTTTTGGTTCTGGTTACGAAGCGTTCTAACTTTGTCTGTTTACTAAAGAGCTATTCACATTTTCATGTGTTTTTTTTTTTTACCTAGCACCTACAAATCTGGATATAATTTTTGGACATACTTCTAATATTTTATGGACTACAGAAAAAAAAAATTGTTTGGCAACTAACTTAGCTTCATAACATATAATTGAAAGTACAGATGCTGAATATCCCAGTGCCAAATATCATTTGACTTAACCAGAGAAGCAGTCTGGCAGAGAATGAAATGACACATGACCAGAGTTGTGATTTATAAACCTCATGTTCTACCACGACTTTGTAATTTTTTTAGACAATGTGGGAACAGAGTTTTGGGTGAGGTTTTTGTTTGTTTGTTTTCTGTCCTGTGTATATTTCTATGTATTTATCTACCTTTCCATAGGTAAATGTCAACCGACTGTTATGGCTGAGCAAAATTTGACACTCCTAGATAAACAAAACATCTATTACCTTTGCTCAGAAAAAACAATTTAAGAAAAAATAAAAATTGATCCACTGACCTCAGATGTTTTTAATCTGCCTATAAAATACTCTAACAACAAGAAAAGAAATATTCTTGAATAGTATAACAATAACAGAAGAAATGATTTTGAAAAATGGACTAATTTCAAATTGAGACGTAATAAATGTATAGATTGTATTATAAGGCGTAATTACATTTGGTGTCAGTGAACAGGATTTGTCAGCTCAGATATCCTCTCTTACGTCTGTATTCTCCTGTTATTCCCTCAATGCTTCAAACAAAGCTCTTTTTATCAGAAATCATAAGCAGGAAATTGAAGAAAGTCCACCTATTTGGACCATCTGCATATATCATTATTTCTGGCTATATACAATGAATTTAGCATGCCTGCTTCTCTACTGTCTTGAGCCACCTGTCACATATTTTTGGAAATCAAACTTTATGGCAGATATTAACTACTTGCATTCGGTATGCTACCATTTTAGTGCTGCATTTTCCAGGCAGAACTCAGTATTGAAGCAGATCCAAAAATGTTGTAGATTACAGGATTCCTGGAAACTAACAACTGTAGTACAGTTATGGACAGAGTTTCATATATGGGTTGTTTTCTGTAGAGTTCTGTTTCAGCTTGTTTCATAAGAAGATTATACCTAGTAAACACAGTAACCAAAAATTTATTGAGATAAATTTAGTGAGGTCCTTACAAGAAAATTTCTGTCTTACGAAACACCTAAGGAAATGATAAAAACGTAAGAGATAACGAAATAATGAAATATGACCAACAGTAGATATTGACTCATACTGATCAACAAAATGTAGAGTGAAAATATATTAAAACCAGTAAAGTACATCTTATTCATTGCTTGAGCAGAAACACCTTAACTAACATGAGTAGTCAGAAAAAATTAGTCAGGAAAGATGTAAAAATGCCTTTTCTTTTTCTTTCTTTCTTTCTTTCTTTCTTTCTTTCTTTCTTTCTTTCTTTCTTTCTTTCTTTCTTTCTTTCTTTCTTTCTTTCTTTCTTTCTTTCTTTCTTTCTTTCTTTCTTTCTTTCTTTCTTTCTTTCTTTCTTTCTTTTCTTTCTTTCTTTCTTTCTTTCTTTCTTTCTTTTCTTTCTTTCTAACTTTCTTTCTTTTTCTCTTTCTCTTTTCTTTCTTTATTTTTCTTTCTTTCACTTTCTTTCTTTCTTTCTCTTTCTTTGTTCTTTCATTGCCTTGCCTTGCCTTGCCTTGCCTTACCTCGCCTTACCTTGCCTTTTTTCTTTCTTTCCCTCTTGAAATGTAGGGAGGCAAATTGTAATCATTGAACTCCAGGGCCATAAACCCAGTTATTTTTATCATTCTGCCTCCATTATCTTACTCTCCACCTTTATGGAGATGCAAAAATGACTCTGCCATCTCTGGACATTACAAGGTCAACCTGCCTTTCACTTCAGTGGACTCCTTTAAGTGCTATTGTCAACTCAGAAGGCTGAGTTGGATGAGCTGAGTGCAGGTGGTGGCTCTACAGGAGCGAATAAATGCCTTTCCCCATTCCCCTCCCACCCTTCAGTCTACAATGAACCCGAGGAACCTCAGGAGCAAGCCATGGATCAGTAAATTGGCAGAGCTCGGAGATCAGCCAGTCAGTCAATCTTAACAGCAATTCATTCTTGGATTTGTGGATGCTGTGCAAAAGGATGCTTAGAAAAATCTAGGATAGGGTAGTTATTAAAGGAGATTAAAGGGTATTATCGAGTGCTTCAGCAAGTTATAATTAAAAAAAAAAAAAAAAAAGCAGAGGGAAGAAAAGAGAGGGAGAGTGAACAAGAGGGAGAGTAGGCTAATTTTTCCAGTCAGTGAAGTTTCAAGGATCAGAAGCCTAGTTTTGCTATGTTATTGGCTTCAATATTAATTATACAGTATTTTTTCCACTTAACAAAAAGAATCAGCTCCTTCAATCCAAATTCCCTAGCTAATTTCTTTAAGGTAATAATGCATACATAAGACACACACTCAATGTTTTTGCCAATTAGAGGTTCACCAATGTAGCACATTTGCCGCAAATTCAGCCTCCTCTGAAAAGAGTGACTTATGACAGACAGATAGACCAGGTATGAATCCTGTCTTCCTAAATGGAAAAGATGATTCAGCACTGGCTTCAGTCATGCAAAGTGATTCTACAGGGAAATGTCTTTCTGTCTCTTCATCTGCAGATAGAACGGAGTAAATTTTACGGTGTTATACGGAACACCAGGATACAAAACCTGATGGTCACACATGCCCTTAAAAAACAGTCTGCCTCTAAAATGACCTATTATTTTGCACATTACCCATCCCTGCAGCAGCTGATCACCCTCATATAAGATATTTAAAGCCAAAAGGCATTCTTATAAAGTCAGTAATGAACATACACTGCAAAGAATGAAAAATAAATTAGAAACTTTTCAAACTCCTAAGGAATTGAGTAAATTTTTTATTTTATTTTTAAAATATTTATTTTATTTTATTTTATTTTATTTCATTTATTTCATTTCATTTCATTTTTTAAAACGTGGGTCTATACTACATTTCCTTGGGTTTTACTACTTTTACCTTGGTCAAGAATCTAAATGGCAAGATGAATTTTCTATTCAACTGGAACTTGGGAGTGTTTTGTTCCTCTAGAAAAGATATAGTTTTCCGAACAGCAAAATCCAAACTTGAAGGAAGAGCCTTTTTGATTCTTCATCCTGGGTCTGTCTTCAGAGTTTGTTTCAGTTTCCAAATAGGTGATGGAGCGTGATCTGCTTTCGAGATCTTTGGATTTCTGGACCATGCCCTAGGATCCCATTTCATCTAAAAATGAGAATATCCCTTTCCCAGGCATTCTCAACAGTGCAACACCCCCTCATTTTTCATATGCAATGTCAAGGAATGGCATGCAGCAGATTAATACTTGTTGACCATGTGGAAACTTGGTAGCCATAGCTATTTCTCCCCCTTGCATTCAGACCACATTCAAGATTCAATTAAAATCTTCTCAACATGAGCCATATCTTCCACTTATCAGTGCTCCATTATACTGTGTTGTGCTGTTTGCTTCCTGGAGCTGTGCTACACGGAACCCGACACAGCCAGAGCTTGTAAAGACCCGTTACGTCCTTAGATTCCAGACCTGCAAGGTCACTTCATCAAACCAAAGCTCATTAAAAAGAAGGAAGAAAGGTGATCTACCATTCTGACCTCGGACATTGTAGCTGAAAAAGCCCTTTGCCATTTATATTTCAACTTTCAATGAGTATATGACTCAGTACTGGAAGGATTTGTAGCTGACACTCAATAGAAGCTGCTCTCGAATTTTGACAAATCCCATCTTGAGCTGAGAAGAGAAACAGATATTGATCCTAAGTGTACCTAATTCATCTCTGCACTTGTAATCCCAAAAGAAAATGGCTTCTATGACCAGAGGGCGTTCAATATTTTTTCCATCTTGTAAAATAAACAGCAGTTATTTTGGTGTGTCTTCATGCGTCGGGAGCAACATTGTAAGTAAACAAAGCACTGATTTTTTTCCTTTCCTCTTTCTTGAGCAGAGTTACAAGAACTGCTGAGCCTTTTGATTAGACTAATTAAATTGTATCAAATAATTTAGACTGATGAAAGTATGGAGGCCACAGCAGCACAACCGAGATATGTGGCTCTGAAAGGAAGCTCCATGCCTTTATCAGAGAAATGTATTTCAGCAGGGATCATATAATAAATCATGAGGAAATTCATTTCACCCTGATGATCTAGCAGTGTGGTGGCACCAGCACTTGGGGAGTTCTGAGTGATGATACATGGAGAGATAAAAGGCTGTATTCTGTTGTCAATTACATTTGTGTAAATTTGGAGAAATTCAATTGATTTTTTCTGGTGCTGTTAAAGATAGAGCCTGAGGTCAGGACCTAACCCACAATTTTTCTTATTGTTCCTTTTTTCAGCATGTCATATCAGAACAACTGACTGCCAAATGTAAAAGGTTTTAAAGTTCTGTCCTGAGAGTCACGCGTGACAAGAACTGGATAGGAAACAACCAAGCATTCAAGCTGATGAACATTTTCAATTCCTAAAGTACAATCACCTAGAAGGACTAATGCTGCACGTATACAGCGTCTGAAGCCCTCCTGTGATGTGGGAGAAACACTGTCATTGGAAATAAGCAGATCAGGCATTTGAATCTCAGGCTCCCATCATCATTGAAATATTGAATTTTGTGGGGCAGCTGTGACTCTTTCCTGACATAGCTAAGATTCACTAAATATGCTGAGTTTCTGAGAAAAGTTTTCATTTCAGTGGAACAGTCTTTTCTGACAGCAATGTCAACAAATATTGAAAAATTTCCTACCAGCTCCAGTAATCATACAAGGGAGCATCTGACTGCAAAAGAATGGTGAGAAGAGAAGAGTATTTATAGACAGGTGAGATGCATTAAGTGCAACTCAGCAGGGACTTGTAATTTTAAGCAAGAGACACTTCAGATTTTTAAGATCACTTAACAACTTTCAGATCTTTGAAACAAGGGTAACATGGTGCAATTTTGTGTA
Source organism: Falcunculus frontatus (assembly GCA_013398115.1). Taxonomy (NCBI): domain Eukaryota; kingdom Metazoa; phylum Chordata; class Aves; order Passeriformes; genus Falcunculus; species Falcunculus frontatus. Next base: position 1,323,761 of record VZRV01002087.1, read on the forward strand.
GATGGATGGTTGTCGAGAAGTGATGTCACACATATAAACACAGATTTTTTCTTGTGCCAGATCTGATTTCTTTTTTTTAATTTTCACAGAATCACAGAATTTAGGTTGTAAAAGATCTCCAAGATCATCTAGTTCAACCTTTGACTCCACTTTTTATATCTATGAAGGGGTTAGTGAGCAGTTCTTTCAAAGGAGGCAGTTGGAAAGTGCTTGTCTTAATTATTGTCTTAATTGTCAAATAATCCCCTTAATTATTGCTTCTTTTTTCCCTAATTTCTTAATTCAGTTCTTCTATGAGTTTGATGGTGTATAAAAGCCATCTCATGACGATGTTGAGTACTTTTCTCTGGACTGAAGTCTCAATCTTCTGGTGAAACTGAAAAGCCCTAATTCAAACAAGTGCTATAAAAGTGAATGTCCAGCAAGACCTTCCAAAATGTCTGATAACGTTGAAATCAATGGAGTCCTCCCTCTGCAAGACAGAGGTGCATCTCAGTAAGACCACAATCATGGCCCAATCAAGCTGTTCTCAAAGAGGTTGCCTGTTAGTAGAGATATAGTCAAAGCGGACACATGGCAAGTAGTTAGCAAGATTTGTGCTCTACTAAGTGTTCCAGACATCCTTCTCTTGAAGTAGCTGTAGGGATCTGGCCTGTGGGACTCAACGGGATTGCTGGAGTCATGGCTAAAAGTGTCTGTGGTTGTCCAACTCTGCCTCCCCCATCAAGTTTCAGCTAAGAGGAAAGGAAGAAGTCCTGGATGCTCATGTATAGGCGAGTGAGGATTTGTCTTCAAGCACTAGTCCATAACTTCTCTCAGAAATATCAAATTTTTGAATTGTCAGGTGCAACTGCACCAAGGGCAGACTGTCAGCTAAATTGTATCAGAACAAGAAAAGTTCATTCTGTGAATTCAGCACTGTTTCGGTTCAAAGAGGAAAGATTTAGTTCCAGAGAATCATAGAAGCATAAAATCAGAGAAGGTTTTAGGTTGGAAGGGACCTTAAAGGTCGTCTAGTTCCACCCCCACTTCCACTATTTGGTCAAATTTCCACAAATTAGTCAAAGCTGCATCCAACCCGGACTTGAAGACTTTCAAGGATGGAGTATCCACAGCTTCTCTGGGCAGCCCGCGCCAGTTCTTCACCATGCTCAGGGAAGAATTTCTTCATAATATCCAATCAATACCTGCTCTCTTTCAGCTTGAATCCATTCCTTCTTGTCCCGTCTCTCCACACTCTTGTAGAAAGTCATTTTACATCTTCCTTCTAGGCTCCCTTCAGGTACTGAAAGGCTGCAACGAGGTCACCCTGAAGCCTTCTCTTCCAGGTTGAACAAACTCATTGCTCTCTGCCTTTCCACATGGGAGAGTTGCTCCATCCTTCTAATCATTTTGGTGGCCTCCTTAGGACTTAACTCCAGCAAGTCAACATCCTTGGGGTCAGAAAGGTACAAATAAGGAATTCGTTTGTTGCCATTTTTATTTGGCAGTACCTTGCTGTTACAGAAAACCTCTAAAATGTGAAGGGCAGGGAAATCTCTGTTTTTTCATAATGAAAAAAACCCAATAAAATGTGTGGCAAAATGGGGAGGAAAAAAAAAAAAAAGTTAAAGCAACACTGGATTTTCTTTTAAAGACGGTTCACATATAATTTTTTGCTCTTCAGTTATCATACTTGCAAATATTTTTAGTCTTTTATTGCTTAAGGCAAGATTGGGGATGATGATGCATAAGTAAGCAAGAAATAGGACTTGAATTTATATGGGTACTCCTGAGTAGCTGATAGAAACACCCAGTTACTTCCTAGCCAGAGTAACACACAACTCTGCTGAAGTTATCGAAGCTCTGCTGCAGAACAGGTTATAAATGATCTGGAATTAATACTGGACCACAAAGAAGGGAAACTACTCGACCATGTTTGCAGGCATCCGCTACAGAGATAGAAGAAACCAGGTTTAGGTGAGGCTGTAAAGATGATTGTTGGGAAACAGGTCTCATAAGGACAGTGTGTAATGGCCAGGTCATTTAGGTATTCTCGTCATCAGGTGAAAAAATGTGAAATCTGTGACATATACAAATGGCCATTATGTTGGTATTTATTTACTTTCTTTTCTACGACTAATTCCCTGTAAAAACAAATAAATGAAAAAAAAAAAATAAAGCCATCTGTCAAGGCTGCAAAACATAGAGCATAAACATTAATGGCAGTCCTTTTTCACTTGCATACAACTTTTAATCTAAGGTTCTTAAAATGATCCACATTAATTAAGCCTTATGATTCTTTACTGATGTCCATAAGAAAAGGCAGATAATACTTCCTGATATTCTATAAATTAGAGAAACTTAAATTGATGACACCAAGATTCCCAGATATTTTTTAAAAGGTGGGTTGATTCAGATCATATTCACTTAAAGGTTTGCATCAAAATTCTAGCAAACAAACGTATCTATGAATGTTCCTCTTTTTTTTTGTTTTTTAAATGACCGATTTCAGATTTTCTGCTACTTCATTTATTTGATTACTTTCGTTATCAGACAATGGATGATAGAAAGGTAAAGATGAGCTACCTGAAATCCTGGAGGATTCTTGATTTTGATCACTAGCAGGTTCAATTTTTGCTGTCCATAGGATTGAGGGGGAAAAAAAAAAAGTTAGAAATGAAGGGCCTTCCAAACTGCCTAAGCAAACTCTTTGGAGCACACTCACAAAGGCCTAGATTCATTGTTCCCTAGCACCTGACTGGCTATAATCATACAAAATATTTTGTGATGTTAAAAGCAGGAGCTTAATTTCTCTAGAGGTCAATTCAGCCTTCCTCTGATCTCAGTTAACTGGTGAAGGGACTTATATCTCTTCATTGACTAGACAGGGAGCTGAAGGGAACTGTATTCCAACTTAAAAGCCCTCAGATGCTTCACAAATTAGCAGGATTAATCCAAGTCTTAACTCTTTATGTGTGGCTGAATCCTTCACATAATATTTCCATCAGAATACCAGCTTAAGAATACATTTATTTAACTGCAAACAATTTGAGTGACGGTCAGAATAAGAGTTTTCTTTTTATAAACTCAACTTGATTGAGAAGAATTCATCTAGAAAGATGACAGTAGCTTTGAAAACCCAAGATGTTATCCTTGTTCCTCTGTTTCCAGTAGGAAATGATATCAATTTTTGTAGAGCCAAGTTTTCTTCCTATTTGCTAGTAGAGACCCCCATTTGAGACAGTTCTGGGTCACCTCAGCTTTTCAGCCCATGTCAAATTCTCTCTTATTAAGAGCATTGGATTTTCGACTTTTGACTCCTTTTCCTGCACATGCAGGGACACACCATGCTTGGATACTATATGTAAATACGTATAAAGTGTTTCATCCTACATAGAGACTGATTAATATAAATTATATTATTCATTGCAATATCTTCCAGATGAATGGAATAGTATCAAGAGTATTCTTCCCTGTAATAGGAACAATAATATGTTGTCAATAGACAGATACCTTAATAAGATGAAAAATCAGTTCAGTGACAGAAACAATAGATTTCATAGGAAACTATATGACAGGAAAGAGGCATTGCATTGTTTGGAACACCTGTGGTTAATTATCATAGCTGAATACATTAAATTCAGTTTCCAACCTCATATATCTTCATAGACTGTTTGGCGATATTAAGCGATAAAGGCTTAATAATCAAAAGTACTGAGTTAGCAAATGTTTTCTAATTTTAATAACTTCTTGTTGTAATTACCAAGTCTTGGAGTGAAATGATTTAATTAGAAAGTAATCAAGAAGTGTCTACTGTTAATTGAAGAAATTATAAAAGATCTACATTTTTAATATATTTCTTGGGTAATAAAATTAAAGTCTATGATAATTATTTTATAAACCAGGCTGATAAGAAAAGTTTGATACCAAAATGAGATATTGTGTCTATTAATTCCCATAGCTACATTTGCCTTTGGCAGGTATAATCCAAAGAAAAGATACTTTGGACATATCCATTATCTGTCATTTCACATCTTAGTGTACTTCAAGAATGTCCATTCATGCTCACTACTCCTATGAGAATAGCAATAATCATCATTATACCTATTTTCTCAACTAATAAAGTGAGGTTAAATGCATCAGTATAAATCATGGCTATTTATAGGTTAGATTGAAAAATTTCTATCTAATATCCTTTTGATAGAAAATTGGATTTATAATTAAGCTCTTTTTTAAAAGGAAATTGAGATTATCTTTTCATAAATATTTTAACTTTTCAGAAATGAAATAGATGCATTTCAAATCAAAACAAAAAAGGAGCAAAAATCAGTGGTTTGAAAATGTTCAGCTAAACCTGAAAGAATTTGAATTTAGAAAAATTCTGCAGAGCACTTAGTAGAATTTATAGTTCTTATTCTCCACCTTTTCATCATTCTCGGTCAGCCAAGTACTGATAGTAAATGGTGTTTCCCAAAATCCTCCATGGTTATGCATTTCCATGCTGAACCACACTCAGCAAGTGGGGTGCCAAAAATGCTGAATGTGCCATAGGGATAAAACCTTTTTTTCCTGACTGCTGCTATTTCTGTTAAACATTCCAAGACACTGATCATCCAATTTAAAACTTCTGTGGTGAACTGCTATTCCCTCTTGGGTGTCTGTTAAAGTTAATTTGTCAATGCACAAGAAGCACAGGATAAAGATCTTTTAACACAGGTTTGTCAGAATAGACATGGCGTATGTAGGTTTCTGAAATTGTACATGCTCTTAGGTCCACGGCTTGCATGAAAATCTTGTAGACTAATAAATAAGTGCTATTAAAAAATATGTTTTCCATGAAAGGGAAAAATGACCTGCTTGCAGGAAACGTGACAGAGCTAAAACCACACACAGAAATGCTTTCCAACCTGCAGTAGAAACAATCTGAGAAAAAAAATATATTCTAAAAATGAGAAATGAGCTCATTCTTTTTCATGAGAACGTCATTATTAGTTTACACCTTTTAGCTATTTCTCTTGAAAAACACATCTAGTTAATAACAAAACCAACATCACTATTCTTTTGGTTGCTGTTACATCACTATTCTTTTGGTTGCTCTTAATCCTGAAGCACTTTTCAGACTGTCAACAAATGATGTCATATGACACGCCTGGTGAACGGGCACTGGAGGGATCAAAAGCGGCATCTCTATTGCTGAACAAAATTCAAATGATTCGTTTGACTAACAAGACTGCACAATGTTGGAGTAGTGATTGACAAACTGTCAGACACTTCAGACCGGATTCACAAATACGTGAACATTTTCAGTCCTAATTCAGGCAGTCTGTTAATGAAATTGTAGGTGAAAAAAACACCCTCCTGTGCTACAAAAATCTACTATGTGCTGTAGACAGCTGATTCACATGCGTTTGAGGATTCTCTTGTCAATTCAATTGGCTTCTCTGCACCCATATCTTTTCTTAATTTGGGAAAGCCTTCAAAACACAACAAAGCCAAAAATGAAGAAAATATTTTGTTTCTCTAGAAATCTTCAGATCAAAGTAAATGTATATTATTTGACCATAAATTTCATTTCTGTTCTGCCTGAGTTAGACAGATCACCTTGACACAAGGCATATATTAAGGATTAGTGAATAGTTGGTGATAGCAATCTCTAGGTGCTCTCTGGGCCAACAGCTCCAGCGAGCTCTTCACAAAACCCAGAAGTTAACTTCGGCCTTGACGATTACTGCTTAAAACAAATGCAACTTGCAAACTTAGGAGGTTACTTTTCATTTACTTGCTGTCAAAATTCATTCTTCAGAGACACTCTGCCAGCAAAGGAGATATGAGTCAGTGTCTTCACTGAAAGAGAAAAAAAAGAAAAACCTCACACTATGTCATGTTTTATATGTAGAAGAGAAAAAATAATTATATGTTACCTCTTTTCGTTACCTTGCAACAGGGAATTTTCTGGATGACTTCTCTGACAGAAGGAGGAAGTCTATTTTACAAAAAAAAAGGGGAAAAAATTGTGGGAATGGAGACACTGGGGAACTTGTGCATCCTTTAGGATAACACAAAGGGAAGTATTACAAAGACTGCTCCCAACTGGGCATGGATTTATAAGTTACACAGAGCACCCTTATCTACTGAAATGCAGAACTATATGCATAAGAAATTCCCAGCTGCTGACATTTTGTGAGCTTTTAATAGTACCATTAGTCAATATATCAGTATGCAGCATATCATATTGACTAGAGCTGATGTTTATAGTGGAAAGCTATTGACTTATGGGATGAAAAAGTGGATATAATTCAGCTTCAGGCATTATTGCCCACTGGAGGTTACTTTTTCATTTACAGGGACAATAATTTGCCCTGTAAACTGAAAACTCTTGGCTCACTATATATTTTACTATGCACTTTAATAAGACTTTTTTTTTGCCTTAAATGTGCTTTACATAGAAGCTGGAACTTCAGCAGTAGTATATCCTCTGTTAACATAGCCAATACCGCAAAAATGCAGCCCCCAACTGAAAAAAAATTTAAAAAAAAATACCCAAACCAACAAAACTTGAGTTGTTCACTAAAATGTCTTAGTTTCAGAAATGGTCAATTGGACATTTAGGCATAAATGTCAAGAGATACCACTTACATATCTATCATATTGTGTGATATTGACAGCAGTATCAACGTTGAGAGGAGACTAGGTTTTGCAGGAGGTTGTGCAATCCTCACCAAAGATTTCCATGGAAGCCCTAAGAAACCTCGTCTGACACTTCTGGAACAAGAATTCAAACAGGATGGTCACTTGAGGTCCCTACCAAGATGAGTCCTCCTATGACCACTCTACAACTTTTAAACTCTTTCTGCATTCATCGGAGAGACAGAGACTGTCACAGAAAATTAGCTCACATCAGCAAAAGACAAATGTCTGTTACAAATGGGAAGAAACGCTCTCTGGAGATGCTATGGAGGGAACCCGGAAGATCAGCCTGGATTAGGTAGTGAACACATGGCTAAAAATGGTGATACACCATGGCTTGATTTCCCTTTGACTACACAGACTAGTGGATAGTTGAAGACAGCGTGATTATTCCAAGATGTTTTCTTTGCATGGGGCTCACTCACCCTTGATCACAACTGATGGCTTAGAATTCTAACATAGTGCATAATTGCACAGAATAAAAAGTGCCATATGCATTGACTGAATAACTAATGGTCTGGATCCTACAGTTTTAGTAAAAGATCAGCTTGCTAACCACAAGACACATACACTTCAGCTGACAATACATCTTGATAAGCTAAAAAAATTTCAGAATTAGCTTGTCAATAGCAGAAATGAGTCAATAGCAGAACAACTGCTATCCACATCTAATCATAGTAATGGCACAATAGACAATATTCATTATCCACCTGTCAAATCTTGGTGTGAAAAAAGGCAGTAATAGATCAAGGATAGTATAACAATAACAGTAACAATAATAGTAAAAACAAGAGCAGCAGCAAAACCAAAAAACATCATGTCCTAAAATTAGTGTCATAAATCAATGAGTGTTTTCTTGTGTCAATTCACATTAAGATACACTGTACAAGCCATAATATACCAGAGTATCCTAACACAACATGACTTCCTAGTTTTACTTAATGAATTAAAATTTAAGACTTAATTTTTTTCACCCATTGGATAGTTATTTCCTATAACATACTACATTCAGGGATTTTCTCCAGGTTTTGTGGTGAGATACTCACTTATGTGCTAGGAAAAAAAGAGGTTCTTTCTTCTTGCCTTCTTTTCATAGCATTCATCCCAACAGTACTACTGTGTAACAGGACTAAATCACTTCAATCACAGTTTGACAGCTTAATGCTGACTTTGTCTCATAGAGAGGAAAGTTTTTTAACTAGAACAAAAGATGGAACCATTTTGAGTGCTTAGGTAGAGATCTGGTCTTTTCTTTCTATGAAAACTACTTCTTCCACTACCTGTTTGGCCCTTGACTAGTAGTGACAGCATTATTGGTAGTGTTGCGTTAGCCACAGAGGGGATTATGGTAAATATTGATACCTTTCTCTAGAATAGACAGCCAAATTTTTTTTTTTTTAACAGATTTTTCCACGAGATTTTTCAGTGCATCGACTGAATTTTCACTGACTGCAACAAGAACCAATGTACCATCAGTACCATATGTGTGCTTCTGAATTTGGAGCTGCAACCTACCCTTATTACTTAGTCTAGTTGTCTAAACATGTAAGTGTGTAACATCACTGGAGATGCTGTGGGGTTGGCAGATGTGACACCATTGATGGGTAGGTAAAATCCTTCTGTTCTTTTGAAATGGCAACCCAAAGGGACACCCAAGGGCATCTCAAATGACAGTAGATAATTATGTCTAGGCAATTTTACTTTATTCTTAGCATCTAATTTATGGCAATCATTAAGAATATATCTATACTGAGAAATTAAATGGGACCAGGAACATTTCTGGTCATTAGGGTCAAGCAGCAAAATATATTTGTGTCTGTGCTGGGGAATTCACTAAGCTTCTACAAAAGGTAAGCACACCTGGGGTAGTTACTGGGAGTAGGCAGCTCTAACTCCTAAAATAATTCCTGGTTTTGGCAGTGTGTTAGTTGCTATGAACTAAGATTGGACGTGAGACAGTTCTAATACCTCTCTAATCTGGTCAGATGAGAGTCCTTTTGAGCATTATTTCCTTTAACAATTGTAGATAAAGTACCTAAGAATCCAGCCATGTGTAGGCACTAACGGATAAACATTCCTCATTTAGATAAGAGAAATGGTAAAAATTCTCATCTTCCCATCTCCCCACTCCTTGGTCCACTGTGGTACGCCTAAAATAATTCCAGACCTTTGAGGTAGCCTATTTCTGGATATTTCACGTTCTACCAGATTTATTTTTTCTCTCTTTCTTTGGATGTAATTGTCATTCAGTCCTAGAGTTGAGGTATTGCAATAGGTTTCTATGGGTTTGGTTTTATTCATTCCTTTCTCTGTCTGTTTTTCTCTTTCTATTCAGACACAGAGAACAATAGAATTGCCACTGCCAAAACCCTCACTCCACTGGAGTGAAAACCATTCATTTGTCGTCTCAATTTTAAGATTCGTGACTCCAAATGCAAGGATATTCTCCATGGACGTAATGGGACATTTAGCAATTCACTCATTTTCTTCACATGCTACTTATTTAGACACTCAGCAGTTGGCAGTTTTGATGTGAGTGGTAAAAATTATAAAGACATTACATATCATAAAAATACAAATGAAAGAAAACATGGGCCCTGCTTTATATCAGACTAAATTGGCTAGTGTCATACTCAGGATTTTTGTTTTATAAATTATAATTGTTAGAGGGGGTGTTCCCTTGAGTGAAACACTACCTGTCTCTTTCATATATAACATCAGCTCTTCACTATTTCCTCCTTAAAGAAATTGCTGTGCAGAACTTAGGCACAAAGAAGCAAATTTATAAACTCAAATAGTACGCGTATGAATAGAAAAATGTATCACTCTGAGATCCTTAACATAATTAAAGTGTCTGTCAAAAAATGAAAATAAATAATATTGTATGGAGGAAGTGGTAAAAGCTGAACCAGTAGGGCTATGATTGCTCAGAACTATTTATATAGAAGGGGAAGGGGGAAAAAAATACATTTTTTCCATGCTGCTGTTCTCTCCTATTTTCTGGCCATTTTTGGAGGATTCTAAGAGAACCTAAGTACCCACACAGCTGCTCACTCAGTCCTACCCCTGTGCTGGGACAGGAGAGAACACGGGAAGAACAAGAGTGAGAAAATTCAGTTTGACCTAAAGATACTTTAATAAATGAAGAAAAGAGAGGAATAAAACTCAAGCAGCTCTGATGCAAAGCCAATCAGTCATCACCTTCCTCTGTCTCTGAGCAACAGTGACCTTGGAAAACACTTCCCTCCACACTTCAGCTTTGAACTGTGGAACATGACATTGAATGAAATACCCTTCCTGCCAATTCAAGTCAACGGTGCTGCCTTTTTCCCCCTCCAACTTCATGCCCATCTCTAGGCTACCTTCTGTAGGGGGGCAGAAAAGAAACCCTTCAAGAAAGCCTTGAAGCTGTGCAAGCACTCTTCATCAATACACAAATCATTAGTGGGTTATCAGTCTGGTCACAAATATTAGTCACCGCAATCTGGTCACCACAGGTACTGGTTTGGCACGGCCTGGTTTTGGGTAGCAGGGGGGCTGCAAATGTGGCTCCTGTGAGGAAGCTGCTGGAAGCTTCCCACCATGTCCGTCAGAGCCAATGGCTGATGGCTCTGAAGATTGACATGCTGCTGGCCAGAACTGGGCCAATGAGAGAGGCTGGTAATGCCTCTCTGATGACATATTTAAGAAGAAAATCAAATCAAAGTCACAAGTTTTTGCTTCTAGTCAGAGAAGAGGAGGTGAGAACATGTGAGGGAAAACAACATGGTGACACCAAGGTCAGTGGAGAAGGAGGGGGAGGAGGTGCTCCAGGCGCCGGAGCCGAAATTCCTCTGCAGGCCGTGGTGATGACCATGGTGAAGCAGCTGTCCCCCTGCAGCCCTTGGGGATCCACAGGGGATGCAGAGATCCACCCACAGGCCCTTGGGGGATGCAGAGATCCACCCACAGGCCATAGGGGAGGTGCCCATGTCAGAGCGGGTGGATGCCTGGAGGAGGCTGTGATGCAGTGGGAGACCCAGTGGAGTGAGAGGGCCCTTGCTCCCAGGCTGGAGCAGCCTGTCCCTGGAGGACTGCACCCCGTGGGAAGAGAGAGCCATGTCACGGCAGTTTTGGGAGGACTGTGTGCCCATGGGAGGGACTCACGCTGCAGCAGGTGCAGTTTGGCTGCTGCTCGTGGGAGTGGTCCCACAGTGGGGAAGTTCATGGAGAACTGTCTCCTGTGGGAGGGACCCCACAGCCTCACAGGGCAGGACTCTTCTCCCGGAGCAGTGGAAGAAAATCTTGGTGATGGACTGACCAAAACCCCCCTGCCCTGCCTCCCTGTGTTGTCGGTGGGAAGGAGGGCTGGGGGTTTGGAGGGTGTTCTAAGGGCTTATTTTAATTCACATTATCCTCCTCTAATTCTGTTAGTAATAAATTCACTTTGCACCTTAAGTCGAGCCTGTTTCACCCTTGAAATGTTTCTCCTGGTCCTTATCTTCTCACTCACGAGGAGTGTGTTAATTTTTTTTCCTTCTCCCTCCTCATCCCAGCTGTGGCAGGGGAGGGTGAGCAAGCAGCTCTTGTGGGGGCCTGGTGTTGGGCCAGTGTCAAACCATGACACCACATTAGTGGGTTATCTGGTCACAAATTCACAACACACCATCATATGGACTGCTATGATGAAAATTACGCTCCATATGCTCCATTCCCGCCAGACTAGGCACAACATCATAAGTTCTGGTGTTTAAACAGTGACGGTTTTCTCTACAGAGCACACATATAGTGAGAGAAAACCTGGGAGATGTACTCTGAGGAGTGAAACTCTGGGCAGGTTCTTGCATATTAAAAAAAAATTGTCATGTTACACCAAGAATCTTAGTGGGATCAGGATCTACTATAAAGAGAGTATGAATTCTAACGGTCTTCCTCTTCCCTATGAATTTTTTTCTGTTAGTTTTCTTTTAATTTTTTTTCCCTCATAGCTTTTCACTGAAAGCTCCAAAAGGTTTTGGAATCCTATCCTTATAGATATTTAAATATTTGCTGGACAAGATGTTGAGAAACCTGATCTAAGTTGGTTTGGCTTTGAGCAGAGAGGTGGAAAAAGGGACTATCAGAGGTTCTTCCCAACAGACACATATTTCTGCTCTGTACTTCCAGAGTCTGCTCCAACCAGTGCCAGCAATCCTGTACACAGCTACCAGAGTTTCATTCACGTTATTTTGTGCTATCAATAAATATCCCTGACTGTCATCCTATCTGTGTTGATGTTCTCACTGCCACCTCAGTTCTGTGACTCTGATCTAGTGGCAATCACTGTGGGAAAACAGAGACAAACCGTGTTAAAACTCCCACAGATGACTGACTTGTCTGGTGTAGGGAACAATAGCTCTAAGGCTGTTTTCAGATGTGGATTTTGGGAAGTCATTCCTTGTATCTTTCTTGATGGTTTCAACGGACATTTAATTTCAAATTTTAAAAGTTTATTCAGAGATTTACTGCTTGAGATCGTACATGGGAGGGGTATTCAGCTCAACTGTCTGCCATTTTGGAGGTGCACACCAGTCCTCTAGACTTTGAATTTAGTTAATGACTAGATGCACATTTTTAGATACGACTTGTCCTATCAGGCATCTGGTTTAGGGTGGGGAATGAGCTTTCTTTTCCCTTTCCACATCCAAAACAATATTGGTTTCTTGTTTGAAAGAAGAACAACAAACTGGACCACTAGAAAATTTTCCTTTTAAATATCTTGATTACACAATTTTTTGATGAATGAATACTGTATGTTTAAAAATGTCATCTATTCATTGAGATACTTTTAACTCCAAACCATAAATGATCCAAGTCTGTAAGGTTATTTTCATTCCTACAAGCACTGTTGTTTGGGTATCACATACTCCCATTATTTCCTGGTCTGTCCCCATCTTGCAGATGTTCTTGTTATCACATAAACGCCATGATGCGCTGGTTCTTCTCACAAAGAAAGGGCATGCTGTGATAGGTCTTGTTTACCTTTTTCAGTGAGGGGTAATGGATTATGGAGCTATGACAAAAAAATTCATTTTGATGGGTCGATTAACTGAAATATATCATTGACCAAGGCAGTTCTAACTTTTAGTCAGTATTCAACACAAGCAAAAGGTTAAGAAGAATCCTATGTAGATTATTGCTTCTCATCAAACTGTGTAGAAATTGAAGCTACCTAGGATTAGTTGTTAAAGAACTTTCCTATTTAAAACTTTTTTTTTTTTTTTTTTTTTACATAAAGTTCCATTAAAAGGAATTATATGGCAAACATAAAGTTAAAGAAAGATGGCTGGCACACCTCAAGAAAAGATGTAAGTGTTGCAAGTTCTTTCATGGATTTTCACTGGAAAACAAACCATTCATATTAAAATTGCTTAGGTCAGGCTTCATAGTAATCATAAATCAAACACAAATCCATAATAAGATTTTGAAGATTCAGATACAAACAGTTAAATGTTGTCTTTCCTACAAGTTTTTGTTCAGATGTGATTTATAGAAGTGGGGGTTTTGTGTTTGTTAGGCTGATTTTTACCCTCTGCCATTTAATCATTTTTGAAATTGGGAAATATTATTCTCTCCACAGAGTTAGGTTGAATTGGTAAAATGTATGGCTGAAATATATTTAAACAGCTATGATTTTATATTTGTTCTACTTCTTTTCTTTAATGCTGCTTGAATATTTTAATTTCCCTTGACAGCTAAAGTATATATTCATTATTGAAGCATAATAATTTTTTGCCTTAATCTTTATCTCTTTCATTTTGTATATATTGTTTTCTTGCTAATGAGTCTTGAACAACTTTAAGACTATTGGCCTTTTGATGTCCAAAACCATTTTGTAATGTCTCTAAATGTTTTTGGCTTCTATTAGTTTTTTCTTTTTCCTTACTGATTATTCTGTTACAATTTTTTATCCAGTACAGCCTAGTTACATTTTATTCAAGTGTAATTCTTGCTTGTGGTAGAAATTCTCAGTAGTTTTCCTGTGTTGGAAAAAAAAAATATACAGACCTTCTTTATATTCATGCTCTGGATCTGTTCCACCCAGATGAGTTTTCTGCCTAATTTCCTTTTGTCCTTTACCCCTGAAAACCTTAGTTACAGACCTGCTTTCATCCTTTCATTTCATTTGAATAGAATCAACTTAAAATCATTCTATCCAGGGTTAATTTTCATGCCTGGCTTATCTTCTTGACTTATCACTACTGAATCTTCCACTGGGATCAGAAATCTTTTAACTCTGGCATGTGACAAACCTGTAGATGGCAAGGACTGATATTCTATCACAGTGAAATTATTCTGGAAAAAAGGTATGGCCAGTACAGTTTTGATTCTCCATGGTATGAGGAATGTCTCCACAAGTGTAAAAAAGAATAAGCTGCTCTAACCAGGATTAGTATGGGAGAAGGCTAATTGGTCTTTCACCTTATTTCTGCTGTCATTCCTTCAGGGATTAGGTTAAGCCTCAGTGTATGTTTCATCAGGGAATTACAGAGATTAGACTTTGTCTCTCTGTCTATCATTCGGACACTTCCTCTAATGTTGACTAGATTTTTCTAAGTCTCACAACTCATCATGTACTTCCTTTCAGTCAAAAATAGGTATATAATTTATGGTACCAAAGGCTGCTCCTAGGGTAGTAGAACGAAAGGTGTGAGACAATGTCAGGATTGCCAAATCTTTATTAAGTTTCTTGATTTCCCACCTTTCACCCACTCCAAATCTCACCTTACCTATGGGTTTTTTGCATCTTTAAATTAAGAAGATGCTAATGAGATGTCTAAAAGTCTGACCTCACACACATAAAGTATTCTGGGTAGAATTGAGATTGCCTACTATAAAGTAATATAACCCAAAGTCATGACCTGGTCCTTTAAAATAAAGCTCCCCTCAATGACAAAATAGAACTGCTGTAGGAAAATGTCAGTTGCTCAGCAAAATTTAAATGAGACAGAGAGACCAACCCTGTTTCTTCAAGTTCCAGCTAGAAAGAAATCTTCACGAATATTGTAAAATTGTCTATCATTGTTATATCTGAATGCGTAATTATTCACAGGATTTCCTTTTAGCCTAAAGGCCACGAGAAATTGTGTTAACTAAGGACGGGATCCATCTCATATAACTGTAGCTGTAAAAGACTACAGGATCTGCAACTGGAATAATAGCGCTTTCAATAGAGTGCAGTAAATAGGCATTTTTAGGGAACAGATCGCTGGCTCTGCTTGGCTCATCCTTTGGATAAGCTGAGTTATGCACTAGAAATACCAGTTCAGGTTTTGACTTGAAGGTGGACCAATGCTAAGATTAAATGCAGATACCTATGTTTGTTCAGACAACACTTGCCCATAACCGTCCTTTACAACCCACAGAAAGAGATACATTTTGAGGGTGATTCATCTAACCAAAGATCCCTGTGTAGAGAAAGTGAACAGCCTTATGAAGGTGCTAGTCTTTATCCACTGGACATGGAGAAAACACTTTTTGCATAGCCATCTTAGATAAAACATCCAATTTCTATTTGATATTAAAATAAGTTAATTGGATTTGAAATTTTAACTGCGCTTCAGATAAAGACATTGCTTCCATGAAGTAATTCCAGCTTTATTTCTGTGATCTGTACTTGTACAGATCTGTACATTCTGCAAGTAAACAAATCTTTTATTTCCTTATTTGAAAGTGCTGGGTGATGAAAAACCTACCATAGTTCTTTGCCAGTCATTCTACTTATTTTTCATAATTTTTGTTAAAAATGGATATTTCTTTGCAGAATCAGGTTGCCAAGTTATAATCCCCAATCACTGGATCTTTTCAAGTTTTTCCTTCTAAGACTGAAGAAACTTCTGTTATCACATTTTTATTCTTTCAGGGGATATTTATAGACCATGTCTAGTTACGCCTTTATCTTCCTTTTGAAAAATTAAATAGAGCATGCAGTACTTCATTGCACAATGTTTTCAAACCTGTAATAATTCCTGTGGAACTTTTCTGAACCTTTTCCAATCTTTTTTCAATATCTTTCTCAGCTGCAGGTGCAAAGACTGGACAGTTTTCCTATAATGGTCATATCAATGCCAAGTACAAACTAATAAAAAGATTCCTTTCTCCCATCTGATATATTTTCATTTATGTGTTTAAGGATCATATTGGTCCTCTGCAACATAACATCTCATTGGATCCCATATTCTACTGATGAGCTATGACTGATTCTCATTTTCTCTTTCGAGTTTTTTACAAGATCACAGTTCTCAAGATAGAATTTTCCATCCAGTAAATGCAACTTTGATTTTCTAATCTTGGGGCAGATATGCAGCTGACTGAGGTCGGTGTAATTCTGTTCTATGGCATTTTCTGCTAGATCAAGATCTGAGAAACAATTTTATTTCAAGAACTTGTTATATGAACTTGATAAAGTCCTTTGCTTAATTTTACACCAGGAATTAAAACTAACCTTAATATTAGTTCTTTAAAATCATTCCTCCTGAACATCTGAACCGTATTTTCAACTTTTATGGTCAGGAGCCATCCATAATCATCTTGGAAACTCTGCTTCAGTTCTGACCATGCTGGTCCTATTCCCTTATTTATTCTAATTCTTCCCTGTATGAACTGTGCATGTAACCTTCATACTTACAAAAAAAAATAGTTAATAAAAATAATTTTAAAAAATGCCCACCTAATGAATAATTTCCAGAAATATTCCACTCCACTTATGGTAAGACCTGTTTGATTGTAAATCAGCTGGGAAAGGATAAGCCCTGACTGCAGGACTGGGAAGGATAATTCATGTGGTTTCAATCTTATGGAGGCCACCAAAGATTCTGTGTTACATATCCATGTAGACTCTCATGATATCTCTCAAACTTCAATTTTTTAATGATGATACCTTCCCATTTCACTACTTGATTTCTGAGCTACATCAGTTAGGAGATGGTGGCTAAGAACTCATAGTGATCCAAGCCAGGAATTACCTCCGTGTACTGGCCTGCCTTGTACAGCTGCTTTAAAATATTTACATCTTTCTGAGAAGAATATGTACTGTTCTTCCTCCATTTTGAACAGACAGCACTTAAAGGAGATACTATGGTTTCCAGGGATGTGCATGCTAATTCACATCTTACTGTCAGCTACTTAATGTGATCAGGTGTACTAGGTGAAACTTAATAAAGGAATAATGAAGACAGCATGTTTCTTCCTGCTTTTATTATTGCTCCATTAGACTTCCAGTGCATCACTTTCTTTTTTTTTGAAGCCTCCCTGCAGCCCTTGAACAAGCCACAATCACCCAGAACCAAGAACGTCAAAATGATATTTTCCTACCAATTCCCAGAAAAGTATTTTTTTTTCTCTTGTCATACAGAAATCCCACTCTTTCTCTTAACTTGTTAGTGATTCTCAGAAAGTCCTCATCCAGGCATGGATGAACCATGGCAGTCAAACCTGGTGGGTGTATATAAAAAAATATAAAATGTTGTTAAGTTCATCCCGAAAGCAATACACATTTTGCAAGTGTACCTGGACCACTGCTTTAAGAGCCAAAATGGGTCCTGAAATGGCTAGTACTTTTAAAACAATTTTTGGGTCTTTATTCATGCCTTTGGAAAGTACAACTTGACTGGTAAAAAAAGTTTTGTAATCTGTCTTTTAAATAAGCTGTTAAAGCAACATAATGTGCATCATTCGTTACCATTTGTTACTGTTAAGATATGGTAACGTCTGACCCCTTCTGCTATAGAATTATAGAAATATTTAGGCTGGAAAAGACTTTCAAGAGTCCAACCATTAACGCTGCAGTGCTACATCCACAAACAAATGATTGTGCCACACCTACACGTCTTTTAAGCACCTCCGGAGATGATGACTCCACCACTTCCACGGGCAGCCTGTTCCAGTGCTTGACAACACTTTCGGTGAAGAAACTTTTCCTAATTTAATCTGACACTTCCCTGGTGCAACTTCAGCCTATTTTCTCCTTTTTCTGTCACTAGTTACTTGGGACACAAAATGCCACGATGTGACAACTGCAGCCCCTTCAAGACCCATCACGTCTCGTACCGTGTACATATTTCTAACTATCTTATCTACAGAAAACTGTCCTATGAGGCCATTTCTGCAACTGCAGGAACAGTTATAGGATCTGTTTGTGGGTTTTTCATGTGCAGCTCCTTCAGAGCTGGCCAGGCTGTCAGATCTGAACAGATATCAGGCCAGGGTAGACAGGGAGAGCTAAAGCATAGCTCAGGAGGAGGATTCCAGGTGGTGCTTGGAGAAGGAGTTCACAGCCACAGAACTCTTGGGATGTGATTTTCCACAGGAGCCAGTGTCAGGACCCTGTACCCTGACACTGCCAGACTGGGCTGAGTTCGAGCATGAAGCTGTAGGTAGAGGCAGGGAATCTCACCAGGCAAATTTTATGGGTACAGACCATCCTCCTGTCTTTTCTGTCTGTAAATACTTGGGTCCTGCCTGGTGACACAGCACACTCACTAGAAAGGGGCAAGAAAGTGGCATGAACACTAAGCATCTTTACGGGACCTGGGAAAGTGCTCCCGAGGGATTTCCCCGAAAGAACTACTTTTGTCTTGCTGTGTAACAAGCAGGGCTGCAGCTGTGGGAAGGACGCTTGGTGGCTCTAGAGAGGAGGGAGACACTGAGGAAATATGTTTCACAAGAGTCATAGATGTCTGGGATCCAGGCACCTGCACGAGAGGCAGGAGGTGTGAGAGGCTGAGGAACCTCACCACTATGTATTGGAGGTCGAAGTGTCTCCCCACAGCTTGGGTCAATGCCTTCATGGCCCACCCTCTGTGCCCCACATCATGTTCTTTCCGCTCCTGCCTGATCTTCTGCCTGTGCTGATTCCTGCCCCTTGCTCCTAAATGACCCTGAATTCTGACCCCAAGAACCCCTTTCTTCCCCTTGGTGATTTGCTGTGAATATCTGTTTAGCCTCTAATAGGTTAGGTCAGGAAGATGAGAGGTCTGCATGAAAAGTTGGCCTTGCTGAAGTAAATGTCAGTGTTGCTGATTTGTGGGCAGCACAGATCTCTTCAGGAGCCCATATCTCATCCCAAAGCTTCTGTTCAGACACTGGCACTGACTTCACTTTCTGCCAGTCCACAGACCCCAGTTGTTAATGTTTATTTTCCAGTGATCTCTCAGGACCTTTAATTAATCGTTATGGAGGATATTCACCTCCCTCAGCTTTAGGCATCTGGCCTCTTCAGTTATTTGTTTGTTTGTTTATTATTGATTGATTCTTTTTTAAATGTTGAGAATAAATGACAAAAATGTGGCCCATTTCATTTTAGGAACTTATCTGGCTTAGGATGGGTTGGATCACCCTGTAGTCAGATTACCATATTGGCCATGGAAATTCAGATTTAGTTTAAAGGTAAGTTTGGACCTACATGAATGTCTGAGATATCATCATGGATTCCTTTACTTATCTGAAGGAAGAAATAACACCATCCACCTAGTATTAAAGTTTTATTTATGATTCCTACATAAAAGCAACACAGGATTTTTCACCCCTAAGGTGAGATGACAGAGCTTTCTTTTCTCCCCAGAGATTACACTTGATCATTCAGTTTATATGAAAGATGGGTGTCTGTGGACAAGCGATAAGAAAAACATTTTGAAATGCTGTAAGTAATACTTACAGAAATTCCTATCTGGTAACTATAATGTTTATAGTTAAGTTATATAATGTTATACGTTTGGTTTTTGGAAACTAAATAATACATCTGGTCTGACCCAGGAGATCACTTGTCGCAGCAAAGAAACCTCTGCTGTGAGCTTCAAAGACATCTTGACGTTTAATGAAGAGACTTCTTTTATGTTTTGACTGAATATCTTGTGTCAAATGACACATCACTACTTTCCCCAACAAAGCTCTCAGCGTGAACTTGGTGTTGTTACCAAAACTCTGCAGATTGCTGGTCTGCTTTTTGAGGCTCCTGTTTCTTGATATCAGGCTTCCGTGTTGCCCAGAGCTTGCCTGCCTGGATCCCATCTCTGGCACGCTGTGTAGCACAATTCAGCCACATGGGCTCTCCAAATAATACGGCATCACTCACTCGCCGGCCTCCCACCACGGTTCAGCTCTCATCGTCGGCTTCAAAAAAGCACACAGCATGACATGCCTTTCTGAATGTGCATACACTGCAGTGGTCAAGCTGAACAGTCAAAAGTCTGTGCCAGTTCTTTCCTGGCATTTAGATCTCGTTGACTGCCAGACCCTGTAAAAGAAATAATCTCCCAACTGAAGACAGTTTGTGGTGGAATATGGTGATGGGGTGATTGTTGAAATAGCTTCATTTGTCTTTCAGAGACAGAGTTCTTCACTGTCAAAGTCATTGATTATCAGCTCAGCCAGTGTAGGAGGCGTTTTTCCCCCCTCTGAGCTACAGGACATTAAGTTCCATAATATTTTACAGCCAAATGCCTATGCAATACTTAATTGCCTTCTGCAAGCTGCTTGGCGATGGAGCAAGAGCAATGGTTTGACGAGTAGAGCTAGAGTCCAAAACACTGTGGAGCTTGCAGCAATAGGATCCCTGCTGATAAGAAACAAACACGTCTGCTTCTGTGTCATTGTTTTTTTGGCTGCATCAGGCAAGTTTTGGGAAAGTTATTGTCTCCTAGTGGGCGGTGTAATGGGCAGGCACAATGTGCTAGTTCACCAGCCTTTCCTCTCCAAAACCAAGCTCAAATTTTGGCTCTAGTCACTCTCCAGAATTACTTCAGTACATCCTCATTCATACTCATTTCAGTGCCACGGTGGCTGGCACGGGCAGGTGAAGGTACCTTCAGGTTGCTGCTGAGGTACCCAAGAAGTGTCTCACAACAACTTAATGTTGAAAGCCTGAGTAGTAGTGTTTTAAGAGTGTGTGTGTGAAGAGGCAAGAATTTAAAACAGAGTCCAACAGGCAAGTTTTGGGTATAAACCCCAATATATATGCAAGGGTGCAGTCCTGGCATAGCTGAGAGCTATAAACCAGGACTGAAGTTGTATTATTTTTCCAATATGATTTTCAGAATGAGCAGAATGTATTACAGCTTGGACAGAAACAAAAGTCTTTCTGAATTACAGACTAACAAATAAACAAAAGAATTCTCTCTTCTTTTTTTTTACTGTAGTACAGAGCTGTGTTCAAAATTCCTGCAGGGATTGTTTTTGAAGATCAGGGGATTAAAAATGTTCTCCTGTATCCTGAAACCTGAACCTCTTTAAACGATTTTTTCATGCTTGCTTCTTTTGAGGAATCTTGTAATTTACAAAGACACCAAGGAAGAAAAACAAATTAAAGAAATCTTGGGTGCAAAATAAGTCCTAAGGCACTTTTAAATGGCAAGTCAATGTAGAGATATAGTTAATATGGTGATATTATATCTAGAGTAAGAGATATTTAAAGATATTTTATCTCTTGCTGGCACTTAGCTAGATAATAGGAGCACATTTTTAAATGTACATGTTCTTAGCTGTAAGTAATCAGGTAGTTTCATTATTTTTATAAATATATCATTATTTAGTTCCATCGCTTTAAGCGTATTACTGGTTTCATTACAATGTTAACTGAATTCAAAGTAGTAAGGGATGTAAGTAAAGCAAGACACTATGTCTTTTCAGGAACCAAATTTTACCATCCTCATGCTCTTTGTACAAAAATCTAATCTTAGATGGCTTGGGTAAATCAATAATTCAGTTAGTAGAAGTTAAAAATAAAAACTAAAAGATTGTTATAGATTTTTAGAAAATACTATTTTTCTCCACTTATTTTTGCAAAGGACATTATTTAAGATTTTTTCAATTTATTTTCTAAAAATGAAAACAGAAAGTATGACCTTTGATATAAATTTGATATTATAAATTAAGTGTTTGACTTTGTTAGGTAATGGTAAAGAATTTTGGAGGACATAAAGATAGTGAAAAAGAGCAAATACTTTAAAATACCAACAGCCCTTTTGAGGGGTCTGGATTGCAAAATAAAAAATCAGATGCTTCGGGAACTCTGACAAGCTTGGTGATATGACCACTTTACTGAGAACCTGTTCTAGTGACTGACCACCCTCTCAGTGAAAAAAAACAACAGTTTCCCACTCTGATGCAGAGTTTGTAATACCTGTTATTGTTCAATCGCAAGTGTTGTTTTTATTTTTGTTAATATTTGGGAATTTTGAAATTCCAGAAGAGGGGGGAAACAGTGTTTGAAAACTCACAACAAAATTACTTGACTTTTCTTTTGGCTACTTGCCATCCTTAATGATTTAATCCATTATGTGAAATTTCTCCATTCAAATTATTATCTTTCTGAAGTAGTGTCTCAGAATGGTTACATTTGCAAAATACTGTTTTGGCCAAATAATGCATTACACATTCTACTTGTCGAAGAAAATGTTGATAGTGATACTTAAACAAACAAATCCCCACTTTTTTTGACAGCTTCTGTCATTCTGGATGATAGGAAAAAGTAAGTGCTGAATAAAGTTCTGAAAATCATTGGAAATTACTTCAGGCAAAAATCAGTTTTCTGAATATGTATGTCTAATGCCCTTAATGCATTTTCCAGTGGTAGCTGAATGGGGGTGGGATAATTTATGATATCTAATGCAAGAGATCAGTATTTGGGCAACTGAATCAAAGTCCTAAGATTTGTGACTTTGAAGTGGTTTGGGCACCAAATGTTTGCATTGGAATCAAAGGGAACAAAGCACTTCAAGGGTTTTAAAGATTAGGCAAAGAAGCCTACATTTAATAATTTTCACTGATATTTAAGCCATACATTTTTAAGTTACATAAACACAATCAAAATTGACAGGTTTTGCCACGTTAAAGACTAAATGCCCCCCTGTCCCTCCCAGTGAACAAAACCTGAGTGATTCCATATACATTACATACACTTTTTTTCTTCATTTCATTTTTTAATCTGGGACATGTCTATTTTGTAGACCATAGAAACAGTGTGTGGGTTAATTTTTTATCTACTTAAACACTGTGAGTTGAAAGTCATTGTTGTAGTGATTTATGGCAGCTACGCTATTGCCAGCCTTAACACAGTATTTTTCTTATTACTTAATTGTTCTAGAAGGGCTTCAGCTATTAGTTTCTTAGTTCTGAAAATAGGAAACAGGAGTTTTCTATTACAGATGCTTGGCTAATTAGTTCGGAGGCTGTCTAATGGGGACTATTAAAAATGCAAATAAGGAGTGATCAAATAGTGCAAAGTTTTGTCCTGACAGAGTGTACTAATAAGTTTCTGCCAAAGTAAATACATAAAATGATGGAAGAGAATCAGGCTTTAGATGGCACCCTTAACTCTAAATGGGATAGCATAAAGATGACATGGATGAAAGCCAAATACCTCATGACATTTAAATTTGGATATAGCTATAAGAACATATCTTAGGAGAAAAAGTGGGGTGATGAATCCTGTGCTGACTTTAGAATAAAAGATAAACAATAAGTCAGTGTTTCTCTGTCTGTGATCTGATCTGATACATTGAACTTCAATGGGCCATGAAAACCTCACGTTCTTTATCATTGCATCATATAAACCTGCACGTGCAGGTAAGCAAGAGAACAAGGAGGGAGCCATAATCCAACATTCACAATTTAAATTATTTTTTATTTCCTTGTAAGATGAAAACCATTGTCAGAACTCTATATCTTACGTATTTTTTACGATTTATTTGAATTTAAAATAGGTTGAAAAATTTGGGCTAAAGGACTAACAAAAGGAACTATAACTTCCATGATGCAGTGAATATACTTTTATTCAGTATCTCAAGAAACCAGCAAAGGAGCAGAAGTTAACTGAATGGGGGTAAAATCTTATTTGCAATTCAAAATAACAAATTTTGGTGTAGTTTTATTCATCTTAGACAAGGTAACAGTCTGGTGGACCTTTGTGAACTGCAATGTGCTAACCAACTTAAACAATGGACTTGCTACTCCTTATACATTATGAATTGTCCAGAGAAAAAACAAGAGGACATGTCAGATGTCCTGCAAGGAGAATACATAGCTATATGTTTCATGGTTCCTATTTCTTACAGTGAAAATATTTTTAAGTAAGAAGCAAATCACTGCAGGAGGAGTGAAAGTGTCTAGAAACGGAAAATGCTCAAATGCTCTAGATTGGTCTGGAAGAAAAACTCAAGGGAAGAGGTAGATCTGCTAATGGATAGATAGAATGGACCTTTGCAATAATTTGGGACAATTTTTTGCTTTGGCGAGCTTTATCTCACCTTTGGTGACAACTTCGTTGTCATCTTCTCGCTCTTATTCCATTACTGAGATGCCTTTTTATTGACTTCCACGCTATTTTTAGGAAATAAATTTTGACATATTTCCCATCCCTTCTTTCCTGCTCTGCTTCAGATAAATCCCAGTCTAATGTTTTACTCCACAGCGGTCCTTTATTTGTTCCCTATTATTGTTCCCACTGATAGGGCTGTGTTATTGATTTTCCCTTCCCATTGCTACAGTGGGATTGTCATTTACATGACTGTCATACGCTGAAACTTCAGGGCCAAATTCCTGCCCATTAGCAAGCTGCCTTGCCCTATTTAAAAGACGCATTTGGTGTCCTGTCTGTCTTCCAAATAGGCCTCTTGCTGGCTGTAGCTCCTGTTGGAAGTGTCTCTCTCTCTCTGTGCTGATTAGAGTCTAGACTGAACATTTGCTAAGGAGGTCCAAGACAAACTTCTTTATGCACAGGGTAAGTCATGCATAAGATTGGATCCCAAAGGCAGCAGTACAATCAGCAATAGTTTATATACAAGCTAAACAAACACTCAGAGGGGAAAAGTCTTTACGGGGTATAAACATGAGCAGATAACTAGGCTCATGACCTCCTTTCATTGTAAAATGTTACTCCTCAGCTGTGGTCATGAGCTAAGTGACTTTGCCTTCAAGACTTTTCCTTGAGCATTAGTCCCTCTGGAATATTTTGATAATTTCTGCTGAAACAGAAAGGAACAGGATCTGGTGGGTTTGGGAAGAAGGGTCCGTAATGAGCAAGCTGTTCCCTCTGAAGATCTCAAATGCTTTTCTGGTTCAAAAAAAAGGCATATGGTGGCTTTAATAGGGGACATGACCTGCATTCACTTAACAGTGTCCAGCAGACCATCATCTTTCCCTCAATTTTGCTTGTTAAACTCTAATACTCTGTTTACGTTTCTTTATGTATACACACATATATATAAGGAAAAATGCTGAATAATTTAATAGTAAAGTAACTCACACACTAAAGAAAAGAAACAGTTCAGAAAAATCAGAAGAGAAACTCAAAACCTCAGTGCCCGCACATCCTATCTTCTGGGCTACCCCAAGATGAGAAGCTTTTGCTTTCTCTGGTTTTAATCACAAGCCCCAGTGGGGAGCTGAGAAAACTTCTGTGAGAAAAGTTTCCTCTGCACTGCCATATCTTCATGAAAAGTTTCAGTTTTGATGATTCATCATTTTCACACACACACAAAAACACATTGTGTTGAAAGATTTCTGACCAGCCCTAGTAATGAATCCATCTGCTGCAGTCAGCGAACACAATTACGAGACAAATCACCCATCTTGAACAGTAAAGCTGAGAATAGAACCCCCTCTTTTTTTTTGCTTTAAAAAAAAGAAAAAGAGAGAGAGAGGGAGAAAGAAAAAGCACAGACTGTTATCTTTTGATCTTAAGGAGATTTTTACTATCCTCCATTAACAGATGACTTATTCTACTCTCCTAGGCATGGCCCAACTGCAAGAGACAGATGTGATCTTATACCCACACACAGATGCACACAGAGAAAAAGAGAGAGGGAATCTGTGTATGTCCTTTGCCTGCTCTGTGATCATTAAAAATATGATAACACTTCTGTTCAAGAATGAAGGTTAAACTCCTCCTGCTAGTCATTCTACCCAGGTATCTGCTAAACACTGTCTTCTTTATTCTCTGTAGTATGGCTAGGTAGCTGTTATATACCCGCTGTGCTCTGCACAAGAGATGGCTGCATATGAATGGGCAGCGAATTGCTCTTCCTTTGTGCCTGGTCTACCTTACAATGCATCAGTGTGAAAGCCCATTGCTTCTGAAAATGATAAGAAAGTAAAGAATGTTATTGAAAGATCAAACCCGAGGCCAGATTTTGCCTGAAGACTAAACTGCTTTATGAGCAAAACACTGAGGTTCAGGTAATCGATGTTCAATGTCCATTTCTACCTCAGATTTCTTTCAGCCCACTGGGGACACCATTTAATTTAGCTGTTTGCTGTAAAACAAAGATTGTGCTCATTCTGCCTCTACCCTCCAGCCTCTCCCTGGTCTTCTTTACTTACACTGTAAGATCTTCCAGTCAGGGAATTTAATGTGTTTGTACAGCACCTCACACATGGGGATCCCATCTCCCACCTGGGGCCTCTACACATCACAAAACCCACACAAGCTTCCGTTTGGAAATGAGAATTTAAACGTCAAAGTTGGCGTTGTTTACGCCAGCTTAGATAGAGTTAACCCATTCCAAGTCCCTTCTCTTTCCCTCCCAAAAATACAGGTATTTCTCTGTACCGCATCTGACATGTGGGGATGTTGAAGAAACCAGGTAAAAAAAAAAAAAAAAAAAAAAAGAGAGAAATAATCACAGAGCAGATACCACCTGCCTGGACTTCTCCATGGGAATGAGTGATCTGACAATTATAGACTTCAGGTGCCATGAGGAATCATCTTTCCAAACTGCTGCCAGGGGGAAAAAGACTAGTTCTGATGTGATATCTAGACAGTCTAAGAGTTATCTTTGTCCTTGAAGCCTAATAGTGGGTTATTGGTAATTATAGGAAAAAAAAAAATAACCTAGAAAAGGGGTGGGATGACTTTTTTATTTCTTCCCCATCTATTCAGTTCCAGAGAAATCTTGTGGAGTTCTTATTCCATAAAGCAACACTTTAAGGTGACTTTAGCCCTATTATTATTTCAAATTAAAACATGCCTATCTGTGAGATACTCTTTTTAGTTTTTAACCTAGGAGTTTATATTATTGTTGTAATTTCTCTTTAAACTGCAGCAAAAAGCTGCTACAACACTGCCCAGAGAAACAAACCCCATTTTTCACAACAGTGCATTGCTCTTGGAGTGGGTGGGGAGATATTTGTATTGCCAGAGAAGGGGGAAACCAAAAATGAAAGCCAGGAGCAGATGGCAAAGGAAGAGAAACAGAAAGGAAAGAAAGGGGGGCTGAGGAGGTAGAAAGGAGGTTGCAAGTGAGGAGGAAGAAAGAGGAAATAAAAATAATAGAGACAAGAGTGGGAGAAAAAGGATTGCAGGTTTCCTGTACGAACCTGGCATTCCTTAGAGAAAACTTTCCATATAATATTTCAAAAATTTATTTCACTTTATTTAGCGATGGGGCTGAGAGCAGCCTAGAGGGAGCCTTTTTTAAGAGCCCCAAAGGCTTCCACTGGCTATTCGAGCTAACTGGAACAGGCAGCAGCCATCTGTGTCCCTCGCTGGGCAGCAAGGGGGAGGAGGGCACTGCCAAATGGCAGACAGCAAAAAAAAAAAAAAAAGCACTTCCATCTCTTTATTAGTCTTTCAGGACAGATCACTAAAAGTCACAAGTATCCTACATCCATTGGTACTTTTGCAAATGCTAGGGCAGAGGCAGGGAAGGGTAGGTACAGATCTGAGAGAGCAGATATAGCCCTTCATGGCAACACTTGTGGTAGAGTCTGAACCAACATCCTTGATTTTGATGAGAAAAACAAGCTCATTTATCATTACATCAGACCCTTTACACTGAGTGTTTCTATGGAAGAGTAGGAAGTAATAGGATTTGGAAAAGGAATGTGGAGGAAGGCTGGAGAGGATACATAAAAGGTTATGGAAATTGAAAGCAGGGGAGAACCTGGATTTGAAGCAGACAGCAGTAGGCTTCATCAAGCAAATCTGGTCTCCAGCCTGATTCAGTTGCAGAGATGTTGTAGTTATGTGCTGAACTGCCTGGAAATTTTTTGAACTATCTGAGAAACCAGTGGTATTCAGGGCAAATTACATCTAATTTTCTGTACAAATTGCCGAACTATTGGACCCAGCAAATGTGTTTATTAAAAATCAGAGGCATAGGCATGGGTCACATATTTGCGGCACCAGATAATCAGAAAGAGACTAAGCCCACTAATCTGGACAAATTGCATTTGATTTTTCACGCTGGAAAGGTAGCCAATAAAGGCTCCTTCATCCTTACTTTCACTGTCCTGAAGTATCTGTGGCCCAGAAAGGGGTGCTTGCCTATTCCAGCACTATTGATTTTTTTGGGGACCTTAGTAATTGACCCACACTCATGATTAGGACTGAGTAAACATTTCTCTCAATTTGTAACTCATGATGTTTCCCAGCAATGAAGAAGTAACTACAGAGAACTAAGATCAAGCTGTAAGACCTGTGTGAATAACTGAGTTTCATGAAAAATCTCTTCTTCCTCTTTACTGTGGATATTCAGGAGCCCTTAATGTGATGGAGGTATGAGAATAGATGATGAAAGAGAGGGCTTTTGGAATTATTTAGGGTGTTTAATGGAGGGGCTGATGTTCAAACACTTGCAAAGTTGATGAAAGCAGATCTCCTACTCTCCAGCTAACGTGTAAAAAAAAATAGGAAAGAGATTTGTTCATCTACTGGTTTAGGTCATCAAAAAATGAACAAATCTGCTTCCACTAGCAAACAATTATAGTTGAGCTTTGGATCATTTCAGTTTAAAGAGTGAACAGGGTCTGGACAGAATTTTCTCTCCCCCAAAGAGGAGGGCAGTAGTTTCAGGGGCATTCCTCGGGGCTCGATGATGGGACCAGTATTACTTTACGTCTCTGTCAGAGACAAGGACAATGAGATTGAGCACCCTCTCAGCAGGTTTGCAAATGAGACCAAGCAGTGAGGTTGGTTGCTGCTCTAGAGAGACAGGACTTCAACATAAAAATGGTGTGAACCTCTGGAAGTGAGCCCAGAGGAGGCCACAAACATTATCAGAGGGCTTGAGCACCTCTGTTCTGGAGACAGACTGACAGAAAATGTTCAGCCTGGAGAAGAGGTCTCTGGTGAGACTTTATCACCATCCAGTTCCTAAAAGGGGCTACAGTAGAGCTGGAGAGGGACTTTCTACAAGGGCATTGAGTGAAAGACCAGTGGTTTTAAACTGAAAAAGAGTAGGTTAAGATTAGATGTGAAGAAAACCTTTACTATGAGCATGGTGAGGCACCAACACATTGACTGGAACTCTTGTTCATGCTTCATCCCTGGGAGTGTTTGAGGCCAGGCTGGATGGAGCTCTGAGCAACCCGGACTAGCGGAAGATGTCCCCGCCTGTGTCAGCACGTTGGAATGAGATGATCTTTAGGGACTCTTCCAACCCAAACCGTTCTACGCACCTACGATCTCTCTTGATTTGTCTATATATGTACAGAAATTAGAGTTACATCTAAACATAATATTATGAAGGGAAAAAAGCCCCACATATATGGATTGTGGTACCCAAAATGTCTCTCTGTGATAGCTACTGTACCAAATAAATTTTAAAAAAGTAAATATTTTTTACATCTGAAAGGAAACTGAGTGACTCGTTCAGCCCAACACTTCCTCTCCTAAATATATGGAGAACTGGGTTAGAAGTGCTCACATACACAAAATAAATGAATTAATTGAACCTTGTCACAAACTGAGACTGAGATTTGTAATTTGATTGGAGATTAATCAGTCTGCATAGGCGTGTGTTGCTCTGTTAACACCTAGCTTAAATGGATCATCTCATCTAGAACCCTGTTCTATTGAGAACTGATCTCTTTTGTGCGAGAGACTTATCCCAGTGCAAGCTTTCATTAATTTAATGTTATATTTCTAACATTAGAAAATATATCTGAGTCATTTTTCATAAGTAAAATTCATTAAGTGCTAGACAATGACATTTGGAATGGAATATACGTAGCCAAAATTTTCCATATTGGAAAGGAAGGGTATTTTATGAAAGTACTGAGAATTCTCTAGGGATAATTTGTGGAAATAGTGGGGAGACATATCCAAGGTCGATCATAAAATGGTGATGTAATGAAGAAAGGAAAAGAGTAGAGAACTTTTACAAAGTTTCATCTCTACCTAGTTATAAAGGGACAAACATGCAATTGGGAATGCAATTCTCCCCTCCAGCATGTTGCCAAATAATTATATGGATCACTGTATAATTACGTACATTCAAAGTTCTCCAAAAAGCTTGATTTATTCAGCATTGCAAAGACTATGCTTTTGATTCTAAAAGGTCTTTGTTTCCATCCCCACTTATGTAATAGCTGCCATCTTGGCTGACATTTAAGGCTTGAACTAGATATAGTCAAGCTAAAAGTGTAAACTGTTATAGCTTGAGCAGAAGTTCCAGGGTTCTTTTGTTACAGCTGAAATAAGCTCAGAGCATCTGCAAGCTGAGCACACAGGGAGGTCTGTAGCACACAATCTCAAAAAGTACTGTGAGTCCTCTGAACATAAATTTTGCTTGAGCACAGTTTAACATACTATGAGCAGTCACAGCTCCCATTGGTTTACACAAATATAAGGTCGAAAATCATTTCAGAAAATCATGACGACTGTCATCAACTCTGTTTTTCCTTTCTTTACAGCCATTGCTCATAGGTCAAATTCATCTCCCAGATAATGTTCCCAGAACTTAAATAACTGGTGCAAAATATTAAACTAAAAGTCAACGATGAATGGAGGTGTGAAATTTGTCCATGATTGTGATGCAAATGATGGATAATCAACAAAACTGCTGCTTTTTCGAAAATGTGTATCATCTTTGCAATGTTTTGTGAACAACTCTTTAAAGCAACAATGATCACTTATGTGCTTGTGTGCTCTGATGAGATTCAAAAGCTTGAGTACTCAGTAATTCTGTGGGGTTTGCTGCGAACTCGTGACCTGTATATTGAAAACACAGCAGGTGCTAGTCTGCAAATGAGTAACATTTCCAAATTTACATCTCATGCAATTTCTGAAATTTCTGCATAGCAAAAAAGTATACTTATTTAGATTTGCACAAACCCTTCTCCACCAGAGAAATCAAGGACAACGTTTCTTTGTCAGTAAGTGTTCCAGTTTGAACTCCTTAGGAAACACTGCAAGTATCACCATAGAGAATGGTTGAAAATCTATAGGGAAAATGAAGATGGGTACAAAATCAATCAATATAAAACCTAAACAAAATATAAACCTAAACAAAATAAAGATTTTCAGTGAGGTTTGTCTGCACCAGAATAATTTTCCTATGACATATTTTCACAGAAGAGATGGCAGAATGAATTACACCCAAATGTAAATGGATTAAAAACTTGAAACAATAAATTGTTTCAAATAGTATCCAGACCTGACTTCTGCACATATTCTTATTGAAAGTATTTTTATTCTTACATTAGTTTAAACAAAGAAAACCTGTAAACACTTCTTTGTCATAGTACATTGTTCTTGTTCTCCATTTTGATCTCTCACATAAGTTAAAAGTACTGAAGAGATCTGTAAAAGCTGACTCGAGCATTTTTTCTCTACTGGAGTTCATTGTGGTCACTGTTTGAAATGCAGCTATTCTGATGACTGAAGGTTAGAACACATGTAGGTATCAGAAGCAAGTACTTTGAAGAGAGAAGTGTCCCAGGAAAGTCCCCTTTGGCAGACAGTCACGTGAGGTAAGTCAGTAGCTCAGTATTCCTGCTAGATCCTTTAGATATGCAGAAGTCTGATCTACTACGGATATTTTTATTCATATATTTGTTTGTTTAAAATGCTCCACCCTCTTCTAGAAGTTAAAATTCTTCTCTTGCTTAAATATATTATAAATGACAGTATTATGTACCTAGGAATGGCAATATCAATGCATAGAATATAACTTACCATAAACTTTGTACACATTAAGATGAGAAAATTAAGTTCACAAAATGGCTTCAAATTTTTACTGGAAGGTTCTTAGATACCTCTGTGATAACAATTATATGAGAAATACAGGTGGATAGAAAAGAACCAGTATTTCAGATTTGGTAGATTTTTGGTTTCCTACCAAATTAAATTTCATATGTTTTAAAGGTAACCTTTCTTAGCCAAAGAGTTAGGCCAGAATTTTGTCCCACATTTTCCTATGATATAATTAATGAGATTTTACTGATGGATAGGATTTGAATTAAATTTTCTGGTAGAAATAAGTATTATTTCCACTGCATAACTACTCATGTGGTTCTCAATGACAACAATATTATAACTAATGTACTAGCAAACTGTACAAGACCTAACCACGATGCTTTTTATTTTCCAGGTGTCTGAACTCAGATAGATTCATAAATCATGAATGTTGGACTCTGGAGAGTTTCTTGGTAACTCTGTCATGTAATGATGCTTGGCAAGGTTAATTTTCTTTTTTAAAATCCACATTTTAGATAGGAAACCCATAGCTTTTAAATCCAAGTAGTATTTATTTTGATCTTGGCTACTATGAAGAGAACCGAGGCCACATTTTTTTGTGGCTAACAGGGATAGAAACTTCACACATTTCACAGAATATTCTGAGTTGCAAGAGACCCATAAGGATCATCGAATCCAACTTTTAAGTGAGTGGCCCATACAGGGATTGAGGTGACCTGGGTTAGAGCATGTTATCAGTGCCATGCTCCCTCTCAGAAACTTGACTTCCCAGAGTTTTCTGCATGTTTTCATCAGACTTACCAGGGTTTTATTTGTGCAAGGATTTTATACATGCATAAGGCTTAAAATGAGTGAGGAAAATACACACCAAACTGTAAATTGCATGTGTAAGCTAAAGGACTAAAAGAACTCCTGGTTTTCTGATGTCATCATAAGGTGATCTCTGCTTTTTTTCCCCTTTTTTTTCCCTGTCTTAACCTGGACATACAGATCCCACATCATAGAATATTGTTTAATGCTATTCACTGTTATCTAAGGGTGTTAAAGATAAGAATTCCCTTAATTTCATGATGACTGGGAGAGAATACGGCACATGCTTGTCCAAATCTGTAAGTGGTTGTTAGTGGAATGCTCCTGTTGTGTGGTGTTTCCTGCCAGTATGCACTGCTGTTCATCACCATGCCTCATCATCCTGAGGGATCTGCTAGACAACAAATGGCCTGCGCGGTCACGAACTGCAAGCCAGACTGCAACATTGTCCTAGCAAATTCCAGAGGCGGCAGTCTTTCAATCAGTTATATTATAGTTATTATTATGGAATAATTGTCATCCCCACATGTAGTCAAGGGCCCTTCTTGCCTGGTATCTGGTCTCTGAAAATGACCAGCAGAAAAAAACAAAATGGAGAGTGCTAAAGACAGGTCATGTAAAGAATTAATATTTTCCTGCTATAGAATTTCAGTTTCTAGCATTCTTCTGAAAATCTTCCCAAGCAGACTAACTTAATAGCCAGTAATATTTTTATCCTTCACAATTTTTTTTTCCATATATTTTTTGCTTTTGCTAGCACATCATAATATGGCAGTGAATTTCATAACAGAACGACATGCTTCTTAAAATTGTTTTCAGTTGGCTTCATAATTATTTCATTGGTTCATTTTTACATTATGTGAAATACTGAATCATTATTTCCTGTTTACCTACATGATAACGTTTGCATTCTCTTTTATCCTGTCTTATGTTCTCTCAGCTGTCAGACAAATAACTTTTAAAATACCTATATACAAAAATATCTTTCTCCAGAATATTTGCCAAAGAAACACTGACAAAGTCTGGACTTCTAAGAGATAAGATAGTAATTTTCAGTGAGAAATGAATTCTCTATCAATTCAGTAGGCCTGCTGTTTTTCTGAAATGGAACATGTTCTTTGCAAGTCTGTAAAAGGCAGTTTCTCTAACTGGATATTCTGAAGCCACTGTTTCTTGATCCATGTCTAACATTATATGATCTCACCATGCCAAAATAGTTCTATTGAATAAAAATTTCTGGTACAGAGGATATTGCAATAGTGAAAGCAGTCATACTGTTCAAATTTGTTATATAGTACTCAAAAATAATTGCATTTGTCCCTTGTCACATTCCTGTGCAGTCAAGTATTGATGAAAACTTCAACCCAAATGCTATGTATCGTCACGTCTCTTTAGGACTATTTTAGATGGAAGAAACTTGGATTAAAAAAAAAAAAAATCCTTTCTTCTGCCTATCTTACCGACTCCCTCCCATTATGTCTATTCTAATTTTACTGATAATAGTTAGCTATGAGAATGGAAGACCTGTGCTTTCTCAGACTTAAGAGAAGGTTAAAGGGAGATCTCCAGGCCAGGTCATCTACAACTACGTAGTGGGAGGCTGTAAAGAAAATGGAGCCAGACTGTTCTTGGAGTTGCATATGGGAAG
Organism: Falcunculus frontatus; assembly: GCA_013398115.1. NCBI lineage: Eukaryota > Metazoa > Chordata > Aves > Passeriformes > Falcunculus > Falcunculus frontatus. The sequence continues at coordinate 1,357,822 of VZRV01002087.1, forward strand.
GCGGAAAGGCAATGGAGAGAAGCTGGAGCCTAGGGAATTCTGAGTAGGTGAAAGGATAAATTCTAACCCCACTCATACCAAAAAGAAATCTTCACAGAGCCACATCCTTGGAGGTACTTAAAACTTTGATAAACAATTCTTGGAATACTCAGTTTCAACTGGGCTTGCATTGAGCTGAACTACTCAGGTAGTTTCCAAGCTCGATGATTGTATAATTTTATGATTGTGCATGCCTCCCCGATGCAACTTTTGGCCACAGCTGAGCCGTAAATGAGCTCCACATATTCTTATGTAACAGCAGGGGGTGACAGTTTCTTGTAGTTGAGGAATAATGATTTATATGATGCATAAAAGATGTTTCTTACAAAAAGAAAGTGAAAGGAATCAAGATGACCCCATCTTCTCATTACATCTGGGAGAAGAAAAGCATACACTTGGATAATTAGAATTTAACATAGATTTCAAAGAAAGCCATGTAAGGGATTGAGGGAAAAGCAGCTTGTTGTATTCAAATGAGTGTTTTAAGACACATAATACTGTGTCCAATTCCCTGGGACAAGAGTGGCGTGGAGCTCTTGGAGTGGGTCCAGTGGAGGGCAACAAAGATAATGAAGGCACTGGAGCATCTCTCTTAGGTGGAAAGGCTGAGGGAGTTGGGGCTGTTCAGTTGTTCCAATCAACTATATGTATATTCAATTCAAAATAACTATTTAAGAAAAGACAAGTGTTACTTGCTGGTTGGCAAAATTTTTGGAGCAATCTGGTGAGGAAAGAGAGGAACAGTTTAAATAAGATTTTCCAGGTAAAATTATGCCCCTTCCACAGATATCTGAAGGCTGAATCATTTGAGGAAGAAGGCACATGTATGACTCTGTAAAAAGCCTGACACATGTTCCCAACCTTTCCTATATTTTGTTCCTCCCTATAACAGAGCAGTGCACACACCCCTCCTGTATATATTGCTATTAGCTTCATAAGGTTTTGGATCTCAGAAACTTTTAATAAAGTCATGCAAGGCTCACAGTTTAAAAGCAATAACTGACAATTATCCACTTAGGGGGTTAGAAAACTGCCTTGAGAATGTAAAGTACACTACCAATCATATCTTTGTTATTTAATGGAGAGCTACTGTAATTTAGTTGCTACAACTGTCACGTAATGGGCCACAGTAAATTCACTTGAGAAAAGAAGACCAAAGACAGGATATATACCACTGAAATAGCTCTGAGGGTCCTAAATTTATATTTTCCAGGAATGCTAAAGAGGTTTTTCAACTCATTTTCCTTTCCAAAGCCTAAATTCTCCAGACTGAATAAAGCATCACTCGTAAATCCACTTTGACAAACAAGGAGGCAAGTGTATGTACATGAAATATAGATTTAATAAATATTCCCCATATATAGGGAAACCGCTGGTATGTGTATAACCTACTGGTGTTCTGTCATGGATTTTCCAAAAAGTGTGATTGGTAACATGTCTTTCATTCAGGTAAGATTCCTGCCAACTGGCTCTGTTACCACATTTCAGTATTGGTTTGTTGGGTTTTTTTTTCTGATAAACTAAATCACTCAGAGGTCCATATTCATGAAAATAGTGGGGAGACACACCTCAGAATCAAAAGGTCGATTGCAAGCTGCATTCATTGCTGGAGGAAAGGCAGAAATATTTCTTGCATTAACCAACCTTTTTAGCTATGCCTAGGTCCAAAGTTTCCTCAGCTTATTAACTCACAGGTCCACTAGTACCTTTCAATCATTAATGCGAGAATAAAACAATGTGGCCTTTTTGGACTGCTGAAGCTCTGTCAGCTCATTCTGCATGTCTGTCTACCTAGGTCTGAGCCCACAACCTCAATCATTGAGCACTTTATTAAAGAAAAGAGAATGCAGATCTTTCTTCTTCTCCACACTGTAAGTGTTCAGCTGAACTATTCAATAATATGGAACCATTATAATTCGCTGTGTGATTTGTGCTTATATTATTATGCATTATTATCGCACAATTAATCATAGTGACGTTAGTGAGTAATAGAGAGAATTGAAGTTCTGAACAGACCTGTTTCAAAATATTATTCATGCATTAGAAACTATTTTTTTATCATCATCTTATCATTTTTCAGTAATTTCAGTAATCGCAACATTTTTCAGTAAAAAAATCTTAAATAAATATTTGTATTTGAAAGAGCTGCAATATTATAGAAAAATCCATTATATAATTACTTTCAGATTTATAATTAAAATAGTGAAATTTTCAGTGAAGGTGGTAATTTTTCTAAGGGCAGGAAAGGGGAAAAAAAAAGGAAATCTTTCATTCTTCACAGTACTAAGAAAGCTTTGGCAACGTATTTCTTCTTTAATAATCTTGCCATCTTGCAATAGATGCAAGAGAGTGTAGTTTATGGAGCAATTTAATAAATAGGTCTGGAAACCAAATTTCTACCATTTTCTGTGTTTTTATTTGACATAGATCAACATTACTCTTATGCACATATTCCATCATAAATGCAATCCTATCTCACTTTACTCTTTAGAAATGGGTTACACTTTGTATGAAAGAATGCAGTTTGCCTTATTCCCATTTTATGCTAATTTTGTTCAAATTCTACCTCAAAGGCCAGTGTCTTCCTGTAAACAACCTACCATATTCTGGGATTAATGTGTAATTCAAGATGCACCAGTGTTTGCCTGTATATTAAAGCTGGAATATTTTAAATAATACCTTGTTCTAATTAGTATGAAAGATTATTTACCGGTCTTGACTTTACAGAGCAGGGATTGCAGAAGAGGTTACTATTAATGTGAGGTACAATGAGGGCTAATCAGGAACAAGTAAAATTTATCACTTTGCAAGAGTAATGGTGATTTACCATCAGGATGCTATTGAATTTCGCCTTTCATCACACTTTTGGTGTTAAAAAAAAAAAGGTACAGAAATATGTTGTCTTATTAAGTAAACCAAGCACACGCCTGTAAAATAAATCTGTTTTCTGGAAAAAAAGGGCACCTAAATAAAACAGTCTTGCAACTCAATTTGTATAGTATGAAGGACACTTATCTTATTCACGAGACCATTTTTTTCCCTCTGAATGTAGACATTAAAGATATTACAATTTCCAATCTACTTGCAGTGTAATTGATTCTTTGATGTCCATTTTCTGTGTTACAAACATTAAACAACTTGTCTGCAGGTCAGTGATGATTTTTATTTTAGTGGGAGGTTATATTATGTTTTTCTGCGTAATTGATGAAAGCTTTTATTTATTTATTTATTAATTTTCTTGAAACTTCAGTGTATGACCTAAAATCCTATGTTTGCTTTAAAGGACTATGAATTTTGAAGACACCTGATTTGATTAGGTTATTTTGCTTTCTTTATATCAGAAAGATATAGAATTTTTGTGGGAATATATTGTTAAAGCCATTGGGAAACTAAACCAACCAAATTATACAAACCAATTTTTGGAAGGAAGGATTAGTCTGGATAAATAAGAGATGATCAACATTTTTTTGTATTATATAAGAAATGAAAATTGAAAAATATTCAAACATTTCCTGTCCTGAATAATATTAAGAAGTCAGTACTTTGAGAGGTCTCTTCCTAATTTAAAATATGCAGACAAAAAGGTCTTGTGTTTATCAAACAATTTAAACATTAACGTTTTTTCTTGACCTTCAGTACTTTTTTGCAATATTTCACCTAATTTTGAATAAAAGCAATTTCTTATAGGAAATTTTCAGTTTGGCAACATCAAAATGCAATATTTGAAACATTTATTTTCAAAAATGTACTTAACAAAGAAATTTCACCTGAATCCTAACTGTTCTTTACCAAAAAAAAAAAAAAAAAAAAGAAAAACAGAACCAAAAGAATGGGAGAAAGGTTAAACAATCATTCCTATTTTTTAGGGCTGTACAAAAAATGGCATGATAAATATCAAACAAATCCTTATTAGAGAGTGCATTTTCCTAAGAAGAAAACCCTGTGATACTATATTTAAAGCAAATGTGACAAGAACAAGATTTGATTTCTAGGACATAAAGTGTTAATATTCATTTGATATGAAAACTCTCTTCAAAGGAAAAATGGCATTTATCCTTTGCTTTCAGCTTTATCAAACAAAGTGGATAGTTCCCGTAAAATTCAAAAGAGAAGAAGAGCATTTTGTTGATGTCAGGAAGCTCTTGTTTTGGGTGGTATCAAGGACAAATCACCACGTTGCTAAAAGCCTGGTTAGGCTATTGTCATGACTAAAGTATTAAGTGACAGTAAATGGTTTACTTAGCAAGACATAGTAAATAACAACAACAACAACAATAATAAACCCCACAAAAATGTGAGACAAATACTTGCTATGTCAAAGATCCTGTGGTCTGAAAGTTAGTCCCATATAACATGGTTATATAGGTATTAAACTATTTTTTATGTTCACTAGATTTTTTTCTTTTTATTTTAGTCTACTTGTAGCCTGCTATTTCATTGCGTATCTTAGAAAACCACGGAGGAGCTCATTAGAAACTACCTCTTTGATTCCCTGGAAGTCAAATGCAGTAGAGTCATCAGTTGTAAGCAAAGTAACCAGCTAATGAAAGCCAAGAAGAAGAGCCTAAACTACCAAATTAATGTTATAGAATTCCTTCAGTATGTTACCACAATATAAGAAAAGAAAAGCATGCTGTTATGTAGGCTTCAGACTCAGATGCATGTGTTGGTGGTGGTCCAAGTCTTGTAAATATCTGACAGTCATCAGTAATGTTCAAGTGCAAGAAATGTTGAACACAACAGCTCCTGGATTTCAGCAGGACATTTGATGGTAAGATAATAGTGAATATTGAGCTATTTTGTCTAGGTACCAGTGGTTTCTCTTAGCAGGTAGAACAGAACATAGAGTGAGAGTACCTGTAATATAAAAGATATGGTTCTGAGAATATCTGGTTAATGCCTCTTTAAGATTAGGATGAGTTACAGAAATAGCACATTAAACACCCTATTCTGAAGTTCTCCAGGTGCTCCTGCTGGAATTTTCCTTTTGAGCACAGCCGCAAGTTCTAGACCACTGGAGACAAGAGGTTATTTCCAGCCTGCCGTATGTCATGGACGCACAGTTCAAGCTCCACGTGAGGCTCTGCGCCTAAACCTCTTGACCAAGGCATCAGAGCTACTGAAGAACAGGGCCAATGTAACATTCTGCTTGATAAGTTTTATTCTTGATGGTTCCTTCTTTGGATGTACAAAAACATGGTGAGTGGCTTTCTAAGGTTAGGAAGCAAATTGATTATGAACTGGAGTTTTGTCTACCAACAATTTTTAATATGTAATCTTGTCATGAGTGAACTAAAGTCATTAATAATACAGTAAGCAAAATGTGCTACAGTTAACCTTAAATTATAACTTACAAAGAGCGTTCTTGCAGTTTCTGCTATGATTTATGGGCTCAGTTTATTCTATGCAAATTCATGCACAGTTTCTAATAAGAGGGAGGAGGAAAGATAAAAGAGCCCTGAATATTTTATAAGCTTTTTCCACTTACCTTAATTTAGAAATATGAAGCTGAATATGTAAGTAGAGAATAATTACCTATTACTAATCTCCCACATAGTTTATCTATTTCAGACCTGAACATCCTGAGCAATGCAAAACATAACTGTTTTACTACCTGTACCACTGTAAATATGATAATTAGGTATACTTCAGTGCTAGTTTTTGCTGATACATGAGAAGATAGATGCTGTAATATAATCAGGCAGTGCTTCGCTATTGTTTTATATCCCTTTTAAAAATAATATGCCTGCTGTTCGGTATTTCATTCATTGGACACAGTAAAGTTAACTTTTAAGAGGATGATGCCCTAGATAAGTTCCTTGAGCATGCTTTTCCAGATGCTATCCTTAAATTTTAGAAATGGTCTAACAAATTTGGTATTGCCGTAGAAATCCTTGCAAACAGCTGCATCAGAACTCAGCACTCTGTGCTCTGAAGCACAAGTTCTTCAGTACCCAGAACTCAGTTGTGGCCCTGACTCGTAAAGGCACTTGGGCACCTTGGTGGTGTGTTAGATAGCTGGATAAAACCAAGCAATGTGCCACAGAATCACAGAATCACAGAATCCTTTAGGCTGGAAAGGACCTCCAGGATCATAGAGTCCAACCTGTGACTGATCACTGTCAATTAAACCATAGCACTGAGTGCCACATTCAGTAATTTCTTGAACAAGTCCAGGGGTGGTGACTCCACTACTTCCCTGGGCAGCCCCTTCCAAGCCCTGGCCATCCTTTCAGTGAAGAAGTTCTTCCTGATGTCCAATCTGAACCTCTCCTCGTGCAGTTTGAGATTATGTCCCCTTGTTCTGTCGAGAGTTGCTTTAAAAGAGCAGACTGCAACCGCCCTTCCAGTCTGTTCCTCTTGTTTCTGAAATGTAATCAGAAAACTGATGAGGAAGGAAGGAAGAAAAGAAAGAGAGATACTCCTGGTTTGTCCAAGATTACAATGAGCCATCTTTATACTGAATGGTGTTTTTCATTAGTTAACAAACTAGACAAAATATTTTTCTGTTATCTCCACTCCCAGCTATCATAATAAATTTAGATCAAATCACAAAAGGCAAATACACATACTTCAGTCAAAGAAAAAAAAAACCTCTCTTCCAGTAAATCATAACCTTGTGTTGCACTGTCACCCCTCTTCCAAACTGTTTGCCACTGATTGTTGTTCATGCACTCGCATATCTGTCTAAAGCATACAGAGACCAAGAGCAATCTCCCAAGTGAACCTGAGGTATGCAGTAGTGTTTAGCTTTTACTGGGGTCCTAAAAGACCAACAGCTGTCTTTTCTGGTTTGAGTTTCATGGGCTTAAGCAGTGTTGTTTGCCACACTTAGCTGCCTCACCAACACAAGATTATGATTTACTTTGGGAGGCATTCTGGTATTTAGGTCCTGCCTAAACCCTGATAGGGTCCTCAAGGTGAATTTTCTTTTGCTTCTTTCCTCTGTTAATCTGGAGCCAGAACTGTTTGTCTAAGCAGTGATGCTGATCTCTCAAAAGTCAGCAAGGAATGTCTGGATCAGATCCAACTTAACTTTATTAAGGGAAAGGCAAGAAACCTCAGTTTGGAACTGCACTGTTGCGGTGGCCCACCCCACCTTTGGGCTGAAAATAAATGAAAACATCCAGCGTGTTGATTCCCCTGCCTACGATAGTGGGTCTCAGGGTGGACCTGAAGGCGGTGCCATGGGTGGCACCGAAATCTCAAGCCACAACCCCCGGATGTCACACTGAAGCACCTTTCCTCCCCCAGTCTGGAAAGTTCTGATATACTCGGTTGCCCATTGGGCCCTATGTTCATGTTTATTAATACCCCTTGTTGTATATTCAATTAAATTCTTGAAAGTTCATGTCTGTCATGATCCCCATTGGTTTGTTTAAATAAGTCCCTCCTCTTGATCCCTCTGGTTGGGTACCTTCCTTGATGTAATCCTTCCCTACTGGTTTATCCCTTGTACCTCCCATTCCCCTCCCTCTGCATAGAACCCCGTGTAACCCTTCCCCTTCACTCTTTGCTGCCTGTCTCCCACGTCTTCCTGTTCTCCCGGCCCGCTGCCAGGGAATAAAGACCTGGTTACAGCTGCAGAGAGTCCTTTCCTCCTCCTTCGCCTCCACTTGCTACAGTTTGAACAGACTGCTGCCAGCCCTTCATTGAGGCTTTGAGCAGGCTGCTCTCATTAGAGAGCCTGTCACACGGCTGCAAAGCATCGAACTGTCCTGCTGCCAGGACACTCAAGCAGGCTGCCTGCTTGGCCAGCTGGGCAACCAAGTGGTCACTGCGGCACTGCACTTACTGTGACATGTCCCAAAACTAGGACCTGTATCACCATCATATGAAATGTGGCTGAGGGAGCTGGAGTTGTTCAGCCTGGATAAAAGGGGGCTCAGAGGCAGCATATCGCTCTTTTCTACTGCCTGAAAGAAAAACCAGAGCTAAGGTAAGAGGTCACAGCCTGAGGCTGCACCAGGGGAGGTTGAGGTTGGACATCAGGAAGAATTTCTTCACTGAAAGGGTAGTCACACATTAGAATGGGCTGCCCAGGGAAGTGATGGACAGGAGACACCACTCCTGAACTTGCTGAAGAAATGATGAGTCATAACAATCAGTGAGTTGCAGAAGGTGGTGTTGTGTTACAGGTTGGACTTGATGATCCTAGAGGCCTTTTTCAGCCTTGATGATTCTGTGATTTTATGATTCTATCGCACATGTTCAGACTACCAGAAGCCCCAATGCAGATGCAGAGTTCAGTAACTGAAAATGCGGTGTCATATTTTGAGCGTATCATTTCTCTTGCTCTTAATGAATCTGTTCTTTTGTTTCAGAGGGAAGAATATATTTCAGTTCTGAGTCTTGAGTGAACTTTGAGGGGGAAAAAAATAACCCAATCAAATCAAAACTATAAGAATATTTCATGTTCAGAGTGCTCAGAGGTCAATGGGATTCGTACTGAAGATTTTTGTAAAATGACAGCAATAATTGGTAAACAATTGGCATTTTTTCCTTGTGGAAAATTCATGTTTCACTGGACAGCTCACCAGTTACTAAAATTTTCCACTGATAGGAGAACACAGTCAGTTATCTTGGATATTTTATGTATGACTTCACCTTATGGGGGGAAGGGAAGGGAGGGTTTGGGAAGGTTCGAGAAGGTTCAGGAAGGGAAGGTTCAGAAAGGAAAGGTCTGGGAAGAGAAGGAAAGGTTTGGGAAGGGAAGGGTCTGGAAGGTTCGGGAAGGGAAGGCTCGGGAAGGTTTGGGAAGGTTCGGGAGGGGAAGGTTCAGGAATGGCAATGTTTGGGAAGGGAAGGTTCAGGAAGGGAAGGTTTGGAAAGGGAAAATTTGGGACGGTTCAGGAAGGTTCAGGAAGGTTTGGAAAGGGATGGGAACATTTGGGAAAGTTTGGAAAAGTGAGGTTCGGAAAGGGAAGGTTCGGGAGGGTTCAAGAAGGTTCGAGAAGGTTCGGGAAGGTTTGAGAAGGTAGGGGCGGTGAGGGAAGGGGAAGGTTCGGGAAGGGAAGGGAAGTTTTGGGAAGGTTCGGGAAGGTTCAGGAAAGGAAGGGAAGGTTCGGGAAGGTTTGGGAAGGGAAGGTTCGGGAGGGTTTGGGAAGGGAAGGGAAGGGAAGTTTTGGGAGGGTCGGGAAGGTAAGGTTTGGGAAAGTTTGGGAAGGGAAGGGAAGGTTTGGGAAGGGAAGGTTTGGGAAGCTTTGGGAAGGTTCAGGAAAGGGAGGGAAAGGAAGGGAAGGGAAGAGAAGGTTTGGGAAGGGAAGGTTCAGGAAGGGAAGGTTCGGGAAGGTTCAGGAAAGGGAGGGAAGGTTTGGGAAGGTTCGGGAAGGGAAGGTTCGGGAAGGTTTGGGAAGG
>VZRV01002088.1:0-11159 GCA_013398115.1 Falcunculus frontatus
GGCCCATTTAGGGCTGGATTGAGCCCATTTGGGGCTGGAAGGGAAAGTTTTCCTCATGTCTGGTAGAAAACCAGGAAAATTTGCTGGATCCTCTCGAGGCAAAGCCCCACTTGGCCGTGGCTGAGCTCCGCTGGGGGAAGATCCCTGTCCCCTCCCTTCCCTCTGCATCCCACTCCCCATTTTGCAGGGTTGTGGCAAGATTTGATGTTTTCAGAAATGTTTTCAGGAAATAAACCTGCAGGGAAGCCCTGGGAGCTCTGGAATATTTCTGGTTCTCCTCCAAAGCTGCCAATGAGTGCTGTAAATGAGGAAAATGCTCCTATTTTGACATTTTGGGGGTGCCCAAAGTGTGATGAGCTCCTGCCACGGGGCAAGAAATGCTTTTAGGTTCGATGGTTTAGGAGGCAAAGGGAAGGGCCAGGGTTTGTTCCTGAACTCCAGCAAACTGGAACAGCCACTTCTGTAGGATTTCCTATAAAAAGGAAAGGAAGAGAGGGATTTTTTTCCCCTCAGGATTCAGGAAAACCTCCCAAAACACTCCATAATTTCAACTCATCCCTGAGCTGCTGAGAAAGGAGAGGGAAGATGGGAACAAACCTTCCCAGGATGATCTGGAAGCTCATTTGGGGATTATGGAAGCTGATCCCAAATGGGGATTTTGGGAATGTTGCCCTTCCCTGCTGCTTCCTGCACATCCAGCATCGCTCCCTGGCTGTGATCTGGGGACTCTGGAGTTTGGGATACTCCTGGATTTGGCAGGAATCCCAGCTCCAGCATGGATGGAGCTGTGCTGGGGGAATCAGCAGCTTCATTAATGTCGTCAATAAATTCTGGGTGATTGATGCAGGGAATTGATCCAGGTTTTCTGGATGGATTCAGGCACAGGGACCCTGGAGTTTGGGATACCCCTGGATTTGGCAGGAATCCCAGCTCCAGCATGGATGGAGCTGTTCAGGGGGAATCAGCAGCTTCATTAATATTATCGTTAAACTCTGGGTGATTGATGCAGGGAATTGATCCAAGGAATTGATCCAGGTTTTCTGGATGGATTCAGGCACAGGGACCCTGGAGTTTGGGATACCCCTGGATTTGGCAGGAATCTGAGCTCTGGCATGGATGGAGCTGTTCAGGGGGAATCAGCAGCTTCATTAATATTATCATTAATCTCTGGGTGATTGATGCAGGGAATTGATGAAGGGAATTGATCCAAGGAATTGATCCAGGCTTTCTGGATGGATTCAGGCACAGGGACTGTGGAGTTTGGGATACCCCTGGATTTTACAGGAATCTGAGCTCTGGCATGGATGGAGCTGTTCAGGGGGAATCAGCAGCTTCATTAATATTATCATTAATCTCTGGGTGATTGATGCAGGGAATTGATCCAAGTGATTGATGCAGGGAATCGATCCAGGGAATTGATCCAGGGAATCGATCCAGGCTTTCTGGATGGATTCAGACACGGGGAGAGGAGGAGAGGGAGCATCCCACTGCCAGCACCCTTTGAAGTCCCTGTCCCCTCCCTGGGATCCCCGTTCCTCTGCCTGGGGACTCTCCCCAGCTGCTCTGGGGTCCTTTGAAGCACCGGGGGAAGCAGAGGGAGGCCGGGATCGCTCCAGGGCACAGGGACATTCCTTGGGGTTTCCAGGCCTCCGGTGAAAAGCCCCAATTAACCCATAACCAGCCGAGCATGGAAAAGCCAGGAGCAGAGAGTGCTGCCTCTGGCTCTGGGGCCAAAGGCTAAAATCCGTGCAAGGAGCTAAATGAGTTCCCTAATTGGGATTTCTGTCCATCCTCGGGTCCTCAGCAGAATGAGATCAGTGACAAATTCCCAGTTTTCCCCCCTCGTACCATCCCCTTTGCTTTTCCCTGCCCCATTCGTGCAGAAATTAGTGGCTAGAATGTATAATAGTAACAGAAATTAAATAATAGGATTTACAAGAACCACAGAAATTAAATAACAAATAATAATTCTATATTATCTATTAATATTATAATGATTTTCTATTAAATAAATAATAACTAAGCAGAGGAGCTGAAGGAGCCCTGAGGTGCTGCTCAGATGGAGTGGGATGCTCCCAGGAAAAGCTGGAAGTTGTCCCTGCCAGCAGCAGCCTCCCCCTCCCTGATCCAGCCACGCATCCCGAGCAGATTCCTGGATTTTCAGGAACAGGGATGAGCTTTTAATGTCCAGGCTGAAAAAACCCATAAAGAAAATGCATCTTCCTCTCAATAACTCTGAAGGCTTTGGCCTCAGAAGCAAGAGGAATGACAGAATTCCGGGATTTTTGTTGATTTCTTTAGGATCATGGAATGGGTTGGGTTGGGAGTGACCCCAAAGTCCATGAGGTGTGGGAATCCCTGTCGGGGTGAGCCCCATTCCCACATCCCAGGCTGGCTCCCGTGTCCCTGTCCCCACCCAGGAGCTCCAGGATGTCCCTGGAGCAGCCTCAGCTCCAGCTCCAGCCCAGATTTTCCAGGGGGGCTTTTTTCATGTTATTATTTTGTGGTCAAAAGGTTGCACAGACCCTTTTTTTTCCCTGATGCAGAGGCTTAGAAAGAGTGGAAAGGCAAATATTTGGATAATTCTTCAGGCCAGCGGGTTCCATCAAAGGTTCCACAACCCTGTGCAGCAAACCTGAACAGTTCAAGCCACAAATGCTGTTTTTGCAGCCATAAAACACCCAGGGAAAGGGAAAAAAAAAAAAAAAAAAACCAAGGGGGGGAAAAAAAGAGGAAAAAAAATTAAAAAAAAAAATCAAATAATAAAATCCATTTTCCCTTCGCCTGAAACTTGTAAAATTTAATGTGGTGAAAAATGACAGTTTAGTCCTAGAAGGAAAGTGCCCGGAGAGGTTGGGGTTGGTGGCGTGGGGGGATCAGGGAAAAGGTCTGGAATTGGGTAAATTGGTCCCATAAAATAAATGTTGGGAGATGCCAGAGGGCAGCAGGAGAAAGCTGCAGCAGCCTGGGGTGCTGATGGCCCAGGGCTCCTTTAATTCATGGATGAGATTGGAAAGAGCAATTCACTGCTTGCTGGGAAAAAATACACAGCTTACTCTCCAAAATCCCAGAAAATTCCGTGTTTAGGCAGTAAAATTCCAAATTTCAACAGGAAAGTTCCAAATTTCAACAGGAAAATTCTAAATTTCAACAGGAAAACTCTACATTCAAAGAATAAGATTTTAAATTTAAGGAGTAAAATTCCAAATTTAAAGAGCAAAATTCCAAATTTAAAGAGTAAAATTCCAAATTGAAAGAGCAACATTCCAAATTGAAAGAGTAAAATTCTACATTTAAACAGGAAAATTCCAAATTTCAACAGGAAAGTTCCAAATTTCAACAGGAAAATTCCAAATTTAAAGAGGAAAATTCCAAATTTCAACAGGAAAATTCTAAATTTCATCACGAAAATTCCAAATTGAAACATCTGGGAGTAGAAGTGAATCTGCCCCAGCCGCAAGCAGAGGTGGGGGAGCCGTGGAAGCCCTGAGGTGCTCTCAGCTTGGATGGGATTATCCCAGGATTTGAAACCAAGGGATGAATTCCTGCAGCGTGTTCAGCACCTGCAGCTTCCTCATCCCCAAATTTGCTGTGATCCAGGCTGGAGATGCTCAGGGAGATGAGCCAAGGGAATTGTTCCTGTGATGCCTTTTATTGATCTTAAAATCCAGAGCCAAACACGGTTAGAGAGGGAAAAGGGATTTTCCCTTGGTATTTATTTGAAGGATCCTTGGTGCGCTCTGTCCAGGTAGAGCACGCTGGAATGCACATCCAAATGCACCCTGAAATGCACATCCAAATGCACCCTGAAATGCACATCCAAATGCACCCTGAAATGCACATCCAAATGCACCCTGAAATGCACATCCAAATGCACCCTGAAATGCACATCCAAATGCACCCTGAAATGCACATCCAAATGCACCCTGAAATGCACCCCGTGAGCATCCCCCAAATGCACACCCACAATGGTTTGGGTATAAAATTCTAGGCTTTACCAATGAGCATCTCTATCAAAGTTCATCCCAAATTTTGGATATTCCCCCCCTGCCAGAGCTGGGACACACTTCCCACCCCACCTTCCCAAAAACGCAGCTGTATCCTGAGCTATCCCTCATTCCTGGTTGTTTCCAGCCCCGGAGGAAGGGGCAGGGAATGTGGGAAGGTTCAGCTGGGCAGAGGAGAATCCTCCCCAAGCTCCAACAAAGCCAAAGGTGCTCCTGAAACTCCTGGCACTCCCAATTCCCTGGAATTCCCAGAAAGAGCTGGAGTGGCTGGGGCAGGGCCTGGATCAGGCTGCCACAGGGAAGCTCCATCCCCTCGCACTCCATGGTTTCCCAGGCAGAGCTAAGGCACCATGAAAATCCCAAGAAAAGGAGTTGAATTCCAAACAAAAATGTGAATTTTCAGCTTCCTGGTTATTGCATGAAGGTTTTTTCCAATCCTCATCCCTGGAAGTGTCCGAGGCCGGGCTGGATGGAGCTTGGAGCAACCTGGGATAGTGGAATTTGTCCCTGCTCATGGAAAAGATGAACTTTGGGGTCACTCCCGACCCAAACCATTCCATGATCCTAAAGAAATCCATACAAAATCCCAGAATTATGTCATTATTTTTGCTTTCTCAGTAAAATGCTTAGAATTATTGAGGATAAAATCAGCTTTTTAATTTTTTTTTTTTTTTTTTGACCCTAGGACATTAAAAACTCATCCCAAGTCCCCAAAATCCTGGAGGATGAAATATGTGAAATATTTCCCAAGAGTCAGCCACAAAACCCCAGACTCTGAGCAGCTAAAAACCAACATTATTCCCCCTGCCTGGGAGAATTTGACACTTCTGGATCCTGGCAGCATTTTTCCAAAGAAAATTAAAAAATAGCTGTATCCCAATTTAAAAAAAAAAAAAAACCCAAAAAACAACCTCTTTGCTTTCCCTTTTCCATTCGCAAAGGGAAAAACACAAAAAATTCACTTTCTGTCTTTTTTTTTACATGGGAAATGTTAAAAAGTCATCAAATCTCCCCAAACGAGCCCTAATTAATGAGCAAACAGCAGAGCTGGGAAGAGAAATAAACCCAGCACTGGGATTTTCTGTAGCTCGATTCAAACCCGGGATGTTTGAAGGCCATAAATGCATTTTCTTGATTCTGGAGGTTCCTAATTAGCGACTGGAGAGGAAATTCGGGCGGCAGGGAAACACGGGATGCCTTTTTTTTGGGAAATACTTCAGCACTGGTGGTTTTTTTGGGATGGGGATGCCTTAAGCTGCCTCTGGAGCCCACCAGGTAGAGCCACCCCCGATCTGCCCCTGTGGTCTCTGTGGGATCTCCATGAAATCTCCCCTCATTTCTCCAAAAATCTTCTCCAGCTTTTTTTTTTAATGGATAATTTGGAGCCTCCAGCTGGGTTTTGAATGCCAACGTTGTCCCTGGCAGATGAAATCTTGGAGTGACCCCACGGTGCCAACACAAAGCAGGCCTCAGTGAAGGTTGGGCTGGGCTTTTCTGGGGGCCACAAACCCCAAAACCTGCCCCAAAAACCCTCCCAGCTCCGAGCTGGGGCCTCAAGGAGCTTTTTTCATGTGGCAAAAAAAAAGAGAGAAATGGCTCCAAATGGTGAAAAAATCCCTGATTTGGGGGGAAATAATTCTGTGTGTCCTGGAGGAGTCCCAGGTGGGCTGAGCTTGGGCCAGGCTGGTCCTGCTCAGTGTGGGCTCATCCCTGAGGGGTTTTTTTTCCATGAAATTCCTTGCAAATGGGAACCAACGTCCTCAAAAAGCCTTTGAAGCTCCTGGGACGTCACCTGGAGCCTCCCAATCCCTGAACTGCCACAGGCAGGGGATGTCCAGCACCAGCTGGAGCTCTGGAGACACCAATGGGATCATCCCATGGGATTTTTTTTATTGCAGAATCTGTGGTCTGCCAGGAGGGGATGGAGATTCCCAGCTGGAAAATGGGAAAGGTTATTCCCAGGAATGGTCCAGCAGAAGTTTGGAGCTCCAGAGAACGTCTGCACCAGGGAATTGGCCACTCGTGGCTGTGCAGGCTCAGCTCAAGGAGTTCCCAATTTCCTGGCTGGGAATAATCGGGATAAGGGATGGAGAACTGAGCCCTGCCTGTTCCAGCTGCTGCTGCTCCTCCAGTCCCACGCCTTGGCTGGGAGGAGTTCAGGGTTTGATGATGAATTTGAATGGAAAACTTAATTTATTCCAGTTTTTTGTTTAATCCTTCCCTTCCCAAGGAGGTTGGGGTTGACGTTTTTTCGGATCTTGCTCTCAGCGATCAGCTCAGTTATATTTAATTATTCCATTCATTCCAAAATTCCCAATAAATGTGCATCCCAAATGAGCTTGCCAGGCTAATGAGCTTCTAAAAAGTAATTTAAATATTCCTAAATCTCCCTGCAGAAATCAGATCAAACTCAGATTGAGACAGAAATCAGGAAATAATTCAGAAATTCTGCCCCTTCTCATTACCCACTGTGGGGTTTTCCACTGGAGGCTACAAGGGCTTGAAAATCATCCCATAAATGATGGGAAAATGGAATTATTTTTATCAGGGGATTATTTTTAATCTATTATTTTAAGGTTTTGACAAGCACTTAATCCCTAATCCCTGGATAATCAGCAGGCAGCAATTGGATCTCAGGGAATTACAGGAGGAGCCAGGAATAAAGAGTCTGTACATCACAGGATTAGTAGTAGTAGTATGCTAATATTAATAATATTATTAATGTTGTTTTAATATTAATATTATTATTCATTTTCTTTTTTAAAAATGTATTTATTTATTTATTTGAAGTGTCCTCCTGCCACATCCCACAAAATCCTCTCCCCCATCCACACCGCACAGAAAATTCCAGGAAAGAGGAAAAATCCCTCACCCAAAGCAGAGCAATACTGAAGGCAAATGGAATAAAATAAAAATAATTCTTCCTTTTAAAAAATCCCATCGTTTTCCCCACGATTTAAATCCCAGAAAATATTGCATAATTCCCAACCTGCAGAGGAGCTGCAGGATCCCTTTATTCTGCCCCTTGAATGGTTATAATTGGAACCTTTCCTGGATGGTTTCTAGATCTACATGGAATTCCTAAAAAATCCCTCTCATCCTTCCCGATAAACTGAGCCATTGTTACCCGGGGTGGAGGCAAACAATTCAAGGGAGAAATGGAGACGGGATTCTGGGAGAGGTTTTTTGGGAGTGATTTTTAATTATTGAGGCAGAAAAATTCTCCAGCGTGGAATATCCTCGTTTAACATCAGCTGTGGAACAATTGCAGTGTCGGTGTCTCCATGGGGAAATTTTTCATGTGGAAAAAAAGGAAGAGAAATGGCTCCAGATGGTAAAATATTCCCTGATTTGGAGAGGGAATAATTCTGCCCAACAGCCCAAGGGGAAACGTGGCGCCATAAATCGTAGAATTATGGAATTATGGAATGGTTTGGGTTGGAAGGGACCTCAAAGCCCATCCAGTGCCACCATCCCGTGGCAGGGACACCTTCCACTGTCCCAGGGTGCTCCTCTTGGGAAGGGAAGGGAAGGGAAGGGAAGGGAAGGGAAGGGAAGGGGAAGATTCAGGGAAGGGGAAGGTTTGGGAAAGGGAAAGGGAAAGTGGAAGGGAAAAGGAAAGGAAAAAGGAAAAGGAAAAGAAAAAGGAAAAGCCATTCCATTCAGTTGGGGTCTTTCCTGCTGATTTTCCATGAGGCAAACCCGCCTCAGATCAGGAAACAGCTCCAATGTGCAGCGTTTTTCCAGCAAAAGAACAGGGATTGGGATCTTTTCAGAATTCTGAGGCAGTGCTGGTCTTCAAATCCCGCTTCCATGGGCCTGCCTTTTCCAGGAATCACAGCAGGGAGCATTCCCATCCTCCTCAGCCCAGCAGGAGACACCCCAAAATTCCCATAACAGGGGGTGCCATGGGGGGCTGCCCTTCTCCCAGCAAACCCCAGGATGCAGCACAATAATTTGGATTTGCGGAGCAGGGACGGCCCAGCCGCTCCTCCCGGCTGCCTCCCGGAGCCCAGACGGGAACATTCATTTCACACCACAAACAGGGATTTTTTTTTTCCCCCCTCCGAGGCTTTCTTTTATCGGGATTCAGCACAATAAACAAAGGGGACGAGCTGATTTCCCTGGCAAAGGCCCCAACTCCTGCACAAACAGCTCCCAGGCCTGGCACACGCAGGGATTTTGCACCATCACAGGCCGGGCAGGGCCACATCAGCCCTAAAATCCCAGGGAAATGGGAATTCAGCTCCTTCCCCGGGAAGAATGGCAGCGATCCATGGGCTGCTCCTGCTCCCCCTGCCCTGCCCTGCCTTTTGGTGCCTGCAAAAGGAACCATCCTGGTAGCAAAGGGAACTTTTCCAAGCTGTGGATGGGACTTCAGGACAGAAATTGTTCCCTGGAAGGGTGGGGAGGCCCTGGAATAGAATTCCCAGAGAAGCTGTGGCTGCCCCTGGATCCCTGGAAGGGTCCAAGGCCAGGTTGAAGCAATCTGGGATAGTGGGAGGTGTCCGTGCCCATGGAATGAGATGATCTCCAAGGTCCCTTCCCACCCAAACCATTCCAGGATTCCATGATTCTGTAATTCCATATAATTCAGCTTTTACTTTGCTTCTCCCGATGGCTCTGGACTCTCCTCCAGGCTTCTGCTGCCCTTTTTAATGATCCCACTTGGACAGAAATTCTTCCAGCTGAAAGTCATGGATTTAAACCCCATTCCCAGCTTGTGACAAAGCCTTTCCCTACAGAGCACATCTTAATTGGCCCTTAATTAATTGGGATGAAGAATCAGAAGAGCCAAGCCCAGCTCCATCCCTCCTTGTGTCCTGTTGGTTTTTCCTACAGGTGCCCTGTTGGCCCTTGGGCTGCAAAAGGCCTCCAATTAATTACAAATAAAACCATATTTCATTAATTCATTCATTAATTGGCTATTCTTAACCTAATGATGTAGCATCATGGAATCATGGAATCATTAAGGTTGGAAAAGACCTCCAAGATCATCGAGGTCCCTCACTAATCCTGCTCTCAAAGCACCACAAAGCAGACAAGAACTTTATTTTTATTTCCTTTTCAGAGTTAGATTTTGTGGATTCCATCCCGGAACTGGAAAAATCCTGGAGTCTTAATCCTGGAGATTAAGGAATCTCTGCACAAGTGTTTGACAGAAGCAGGGATTTTCAGGCCACCCCAAAATATGAAATCCAGAACCTGCCAGCGTTCCCTGGAGTCCCCATGCCAGCAGCACCCCCAGTACCACAGGGAGAGCACACTCAGGGAGCAACCGAGAAAATCCAGGGAAAATCCAAACCCTCCTGGGTCACCCCTCGGGCAAATCTCTCTCCCCAGAACAAGCCGAGACTCATTCCTGGCCAAAATTCCTGCTCTAACTCCAGGCAAGGCTTGATGAAGTGATTTTTCCTGACATGGTGATGCGAGTCCCTGTCAGAGGCAGGGCTTGAGCAGGGGGCAGCTTTCCTGGGAATGCTCCAGCCCTTCCCTGAGCCAAGCTCCTGCTACCTGCAGGCAGCTCCCCCTTGGAAAAACACACCATTTTCCAAAGGTGAGGGAGTCTTGGGTTACTAGGAACACAAATCATTACGAGTCAAACTGCATTCCCATTTTATTGTATTTGTTTTATTTATAATTTTATTACTTACTCCACATTTTCCATATTTTCCATGCGTTTCACGTCACGCTCGTCCCGTTCAGGCCTTTACATGGAAACTTGGGCTCCTCTCCACGTGCTGAACCTTTCTAAACAGCCTCATTCCGTTGTTTGCTGGGCTGATCCCATCCCTGGAGGCTGTGCCTGGAAAAGCTGGAGTGTTCTCCCACCTGGGAACAGGACGGGCTGAGAAGGGAACAAAAGCAACTGGGAATGGGATGAATTGTTGGAAATAAAACCCATCCAGCTGGAGCTGAGACAAAGAACTGTGGGAGCCTCCCCTGGTTTGGGTTGTGGGTTTGCTCAGGGGTTTGAATTGTCAAAAAATGGGATTTTTCCAGGCTTGTGCACACCCAGATTTCCCACTAAATCCAAACCACAGGCCAGGAATGACCAGGAAACTCTTCCCAGTGCTGCCAGGTTCCTTCCCTGCTGGAAAATCATGGATCTGCCTGCTATCCACGGACCTGCAAGCAGAGTTCATTCCCCATTTTCCCCTCTCCTGGATGCACAAACTTCCTTTCTCTCTCCAATCTGCAGCAAATCAGCATTGCTCAGCGATGCCGCTTTTAGCTGCTCTTCCAAGGCTTCGTGCCAACAGGAACATTGGGTCAATCCGCAAAAAAACCCCGGAAAATCTGCTGCAGCACCCGGGATGCTCCTGACAGGAGCTGCTGGCACGGGGCTGGCAGTTGGCATCGGGCTCGGAGCGTTTCACACGGCTCAGCTCTCCCTCGCCAGTCTTGCACCCTCCTGACCCCTCTGCTCATTCTCATGCAGTGCAATCCCACCACGAGAGTCCCCAGTGAGCCAATAATCGTCTCCCTGATGGCGAAAGGATGCTCAGTTCCTGCAAAAAAAACCCAGCCAAACTCAACAAGTTCACTCTAAATTCTACAAAAGATTTTTTAATCTCAGTTCAGGGTTTGTTGGAGGGGGTAGAGGGTAAGGAGGTTGGATTAAAATACCTGGCCAGGTCGTTAAATTCCCTAAAAAATTTAAAAGTTTACCTGAATCACCTCTCTGATAGCAAAAAGGATGCTCAATTTCTACAAAAAAAAAAACCAGAAAAACTCAGCAAGTTCACTCTAAACTCTAATCTCAGGAGCTCCACCAAGGCAGAGTTTGCAGGCAGGGCAGGGGATGAGGAGGTTGGATTAAAAGACCTGGCCAGGTAATTAAATTCATTTAAAAGTTTAAATGTTTTAATTAAAACATTTAAAAGTTTACCTGGATCATCTCTCTGATGGCAAAAGGATGCTCAATTCCTGCAAAAAAAAACTCAAAAAATTCAACGAATTAACTCTAAATAGTATAAAGGGATTTTTTAATCTCAGGAGGTTCTTTACTTCGATCATCTCTCTGATGGCAAAAGGATGCTCAATTCCTGCAAAAAAAAACCCAAAAAATTCAACGAATTCACTCTAAATAGTATAAAGGGATTTTTTAATATCAGGAGGGTTTGTAGGCCGGGGGAGGGGGCAAGGAGC
>VZRV01002088.1:11348-26103 GCA_013398115.1 Falcunculus frontatus
AAAAAAAAAAAAAAAAAACAAAACAGAAAAACTCAACAAGTTCACTCTAAATTTTATAAAGGGATTTTTTAATCTCAGAGTCTCCACCAGTGCAGGGTTTGCTGGCAGGGCATGGGGTGAGGAGCTGGGATTAAAACACCTGGCCAGGTAATTAAATTCATTAAAAAGTTTAAAAGTTTACCTGGATAATCTCTCTGGTAGCAGAAGGATGCTCAATTCCTGTGAAAAAAACCAAAAAAAACCCAAAAAAAAAAACAAAAAAAAAAAAAAAAAAAAAAACAAAAACAACCCAACAAAAAAAAAACCCAGAAAATTCAACAAGTTCACTTTAAATTGTATAAAGAGATTTTTTAATCTCAGGAGGGTTTGCAGGCAGGGAAGGTGGCGAGGAGCGGGGATTGAAACACCTGGCCAGGTAATTGAATTCCCTAAAAAGTTTAAAACTTTACCTGAATCATCTCTCTGATGACAAAATGATGCTCAATTCTTGCAAAAAAAAAGAAGAAAAATTCAACAAATTAAATAGTATAAAAGGATTTTTTAATCTCAGGAGGTTTTTCAGGCCAGGGAGGGGGTGAGTGAGGAGCTGAGATTAAACCATCTGGCCAGGTAATTAAATTCCCTAAAAAGTTTAAAACTTTACCTGAATCATCTCTCTGATGACAAAATGATGCTCAATTCTTGCAAAAAAAAAGAAGAAAAATTCAACAAATTAAATAGTATAAAAGGATTTTTTAATCTCAGGAGGTTTTTCAGGCCAGGGAGGGGGTGAGTGAGGAGCTGAGATTAAACCATCTGGCCAGGTAATTAAATCCCCTCCCAAGTTTGCACCCCAAAGTGCCCCCCATAATTGATGCCCCCCCGTTGCGCTGCGTCACCTCCACTCGCAGCCCTCAGCAGCCGCTGCTGCCCTCGCTGCCCTCACACCTGACCCACCCCAGCCCCCAGCCAAGCTGCAATTAGGGGGTGACTCTTAATCACGGGGTCTCGCTCGGAGAGCGGGGCAGTGTTTCTGCAGCTCACACGCGCCAATTAAAGATAATTTCAAATGGGAGTAATTGCACGGGGGCACTGGAAACTACTGCAGAGGTCCTGTCCCCGGCAGCTGAGGGTGTTGGGGGATGTGTTTGGACAAGTTTGGAGCAGATTTCCATGGAATAGCAAGGAGCTGCTCTATTTTCCTTGGAGTTGTTGGTCAGGAAATGGAGATTGTGAAAGGTCAGGCGGGGATGGAGGTGGTGTTCAAGCCCTGATCCGTTGGGATCTATTTCCAGTATCAATCCTTCAGTCCCTTCATTTGGGCTTTCTGTGTGATCCCTAAGCAGGGGAAAGGGAAGGAAAGATCCATAGGGAACAGTTTCTGGTGAGCTGCTTTCACTCCCGCAAGGTGACACCCCCAAAATGTCCCTCTGCCCTCTGGAATCATCTGGAAACCCGGGGAGTTGGGGTCGAGGAACCTGAGAAACTGCAAAAAGTTGGTCGGATCTCCACCCCACCCTGAGCTTTGCGCTAAAACTTTTCATTTACAACACCAGACTTGGAACTGCGACGATTCCGAGGCTTCTGCGGGGTCAGCGACGTGTGAACATCACCCAGAACGCAGCCGGAGCCTCTCGGGGGCTCGGCAGCCCCGGGAGGGGTTCGAGGCAGCAGAACAGACTGGGATGAGCTCGGATGGTGCCACATGGTCCCATAATGAGCCATCTGGGAGCGCCGTGCCGAGCACGACCTCCCCTCCCTTCCCCTCGCTCCCTTCGGGCTCCGTCGCTTCTCTTCCGAGGCCTCCCCGCTCTGCCCCACATTTGGTGACCCCACAGACTCCAGCAGGGCACGGAGCAGAGCAAAAAATGCTGAGGGAGAGCAAATCCACCCCCAGCAGAGGGAAAAGAGGCCTGTGGGAAGGGGATGATCCCAAAAAAGGCAAAGATCCCATCTCCCGGTTGTCTCCATCACCTCCTGCCGCGTGTGGCCGATCCGGGCTCCTCCCTTGTGGGACTTTCACCCCTAAATTATTTGGGATTGGGTTTCAAAAGGCGTTTCTGCTTGTCACAAGATGCTGAGAGAAAACTGGACAATGTTTGGAAATTGCACTTTTATTTCCTTTTTTAATGTTTTAATTCCATTCAAAATGAGAGCTGATAGTTCTGTGTCGTAGCTGCATTCACGGGCTGCGGCAGAATAAAATTAAATGTATTTATGAGCAGTTGCAGCATCAGGGAGTCTGAAAGTTTTACCCTTTTTTATAGGGCAAAATACAAAAAGGAAATAAAAGCTGAGCCAGACCTGCCCTCACTTAAATGTTGTCTTTGTGCCTGAAATACTTCAGATGATTTCAGGTAACGCCACAGCAGCTCACCCCAGAAGCAACACTGGGGGGCTTCATAAAAACCAGAAAATGAAATTAAATATAAAAAAAAAGAGAGAAATTAAACATTTCTGAGGCAAATGCAGAGAAATGCAAAAGAGGAGTTGAATCAAACTTTTAAATCCATTTTTCTCCTCTTAAAAATGAAATTATTGCAAAAATGAATGTAAGTGAGACCGTGGTCTTTACATTCATTGCAAAGTGATGATTTTAATGAGGGAATCCAAGAGAAATGACCTTTAAAACACAAAGAGAGAAGCAGATTTATTTTATCACAACTCCAACATCCCCCAAGCGATGGCCGGGTGTCGCGGATGAGCCGGAATGACAGGGACTGGTTTCGGGGGTGGTTTTTGCACCCAAAATTGTTTGAGTTTGGCTTTTTTTTTTTGGAGATGAAAAGCCCTGGATTTGCCCAGACACAACAGGACCCTTTTAGGATGCCCCAGCCCGCGGGGACAGGGCTGTGCCCACGCAGAGCTGAGGGCACCTGGCAGATGCCACCGCGGGCACCGAGCGGAGCCAAAACCATTCCCGGGGCCATTCCTGGTGCCTCTCCAAGCTGCCAGAGGAGTTTATGTTAACATCACGTGCCTGTCTCAGCTGCATCTGTCAGCACAACCCCTCTGGAGACCTTGCCATGGTGGGGGACGGGGCAGGGGGAAGAAAAATCCCATAAAAAAAGAACAAACCAAAATATTCATAAATATCCATAAAGCTCCATCCTCTTCACTCTCAAATCCAGGCTCCTCCAGCCTCGTCCATGCAAAACCTCCACAGAACCCTTTGGGGGGCAGCTTTTGAAGCATTTTTAACACATAGGAAAAGAACACACGAGAGAAACTTGGCACGGGGTTTGGCCCAAGCAGCCAAGTTGGGCATGGAAAGAAAAAAAAAGTCGACAATAAAGGGTCGATTCTCGCCAAGTTTTAGTAAGAATTCAATATCTACCTTTTTTCCCTGCTCTTTGCTTCATTATTGGCCAACTTTATGGAAAACATTGAAGTGGATTTATTATAATTGGGGGTTTTTCTCTTTTTTTTTTTTTTTTTGGACCAAGCAAAAGTTCTTCTGAGCAATAATTGAGTTATGGCAAAAGAGGAGCACAGACAGGGGGTGAAGGGTGCAGCATCCAAAAAAATCCTCTTTTCCACACCATTCTTTAAACTAAAGCGAGCTCCTGAGCCCCAGTGATCTAATCCTGCTGCTATTTATGATTTCTGAAATTATTTATTATAAAGTCTGTCCCGAAGTGGAAAATTCCCAGTGCCGATCCCATTTCCAAGCGGGAATTTAGCACTGGGCACTGAGAGTCAGTTGGGATAATAAACCCACTGCGGTGAGGAGGGGGATTTTCATGGGATGAGTGTTTCCATCCCACTCCTGGGGTGCTGGATCACACAGGAGATGTTTCACAAGTGGCTCCCAAGGCGCTTTTCCAGCTCTGTGGTTGGGTGGCAGCTCCTCTCCGGGATGGCTCCGCTCCGTCCCAACCTGTTCCCACAGGCTCCTTCCTTGCCCCCGGGAATTCCAGGTGGATGGGCTGATCAGGAGCAAGCTCCTGGCTGACGTGGGTTGGGTATTTAACATCCTGCCTTATCCCTACCTTTATTTGCTTTTTTTTTTTCTGGAAAGGCAGTTTAAAAAATGGATTTAAAGGAAATACGGGATTTTTTTCCACCTCTGAGACCTTAAGTGGAGGCGTCTTCATCGTCTTCTGAAGGCTGTGGGTGTTTTGTCTGGATCTTCTGGGATATCTGACCTGGAAGTGGGTGATTCCAGCTTGGATCAGCTCAAAATTCTGGGTGACCTGGAGCAGATCCTGCAGAGAAAGCTGCAGCCTCTGAAATATCCAAATAATTCTGGGATATTTTGGTGCAAGGAGACAGATTCTGCATGCAAGATGACCCAAGATTTGAAAATCCGACCACCTACGTGAGACAGAAATGGAGTTGGGCATGAAAATAAAAGGGATAAAAACCAGACTGGAAGATGAAAAGCGAAAAGGAACCGCAAGCCTGGGATTGACAAGAAGTTTATGAGCTGCAGGTTTGGGCTGAGTTTAAACAAGAAGAGTTTCCTCTCTGCCTCTTGTCAATTAAAGAGGCAATTCCTTTTCAGGTGGAGCAGATATTCCATTTTCCCGTATTTTCTTGGAAATGTCCTTCCAAATTGAATGATTTTTTTTTTTTTTTAACAAGTGAAAATTTTGCCAGATGCTTTGACCTCTTTACAATTTTCTTTTGTCATTCCACCAAATAAGAACCTGAAGAACAAGAACCTAAAAAAGGATCTATTCCTATTTATGCTGCTGGAAGCTGCAGCAATGGGAAAAGCAAAATTTACTCTGTTAGACCGATTTTTTTATGGAACAGAAAGTATTCCTGGCCAAAGGAATTGTGCAAAGGGATGCTTTCCCTACAGGAATATTTCATGGCAGAGTCATCTCCAAGCCCATGGTGGTTGGAAGGAGGAGACTGGGATGGGATGGGATGCGATGCGATGGGATGCGATGGGACGGGACGGGATGGGATGGGGATGGGAGAGCCCATCTGGCTGTCAGGACTGTTCTTTGTGATCCCACAGCCTGCCAGGAGTCTCCATCCATGGATTTGGCTCCTCATGGATGGAACAGCTCCAGTTACCAAGAGTTCACAGCCCAACAAGCCTTGGCAAGCCCAACCTGTGCGAGGCGGGTGTGGCCATCCCTAATTCCAGCCCTTGGGAAGGACTTCCATGACCTCACATATCAAGCCCATGGGAAGTCCATTCCATGCTGTTCGGATGGATTTGGGAGCTGGCACAGCTGGTTCCGTGCCCCAGGGGTTGGATGGAAAGTAAATACGGTGAGTAACACCCGAGTCAAGCTGGATGAGGCGTGTGGGGACTTGAGCTGGGACAAATCCCTGGGTGATGCCACCAGAGCCTCAAGGAATTGTCTCTGGTGGTGCTGACGATGCTGCACTCCATGAGTTCATCTGGAGAAACACCTACGAGTGAGGCCATGGGAATATCATCCAAAAATCCATTTATCCCTGGGGCTTCATCATCCTCAGCTCCCAAAAAACAGTCCCAGAGTTGCCATGGTGCCCTCAGCACTCACCACTGAACAGGCCATAAAACTGCCCCCAAAACCAGTATAAAGCAGTTTCTTGTGGCCTCTTACCTGATTGTTCTATGTCACAGTCAGGTTTTAACTGATTTACATCAGAGGGAGTGGTTTAAGTGAAGTTGCTAAAAATATTTTGCAGTTGGAAAAGCATTTGATGGTTGGACTTGGTGATCTTAGAGGTCTTTTCCAACTTTAACAATTCCATGATTCGTAGTGGTCCAAGAGCCCTGGATGGATCTCCTGAAGAGAATCCAGCCACTCACTCATCCCTTGGGCTGAGGGGACTCTGAGTCTCACCCAAGTGTGAGACCCTCAAAGACCAGTGGGACATCCACCTGGACACAGAATCTGGAGCTTTCCAGCTTTTCAGGGTCACTGTCACCAGCTCAACCCACATTAGAAGGGAATTTTTTCAGGGCTGTGCCCCTCCTGTTTGGAAGCCCTTGGTCACAGTGCAGTGACAGTGCCATTTTTATGTCTGGGTTAGATCTGGGCGCAAGATCATCAACTTTAAAATTTATAAATTGGTCCACTCAGCTGAAAACCGAAGGTCTGGGCACCCCCAGGAACTGGCAGCAGCTCAAAAGTTACTCCAAGTCTTTGTGCTCGGTCTTTGCCAGTGATAAAATAAAAAGGATGGACTCAGCTGAGGACAAAATGTAATTGAACATCAACATTCCAAAGGAATTACCGAGAGCTGGGTGACTAAATCCCGTTCCTGATCTGGACCTAAACCTGGAGCAGGATACAACAGATTGAGAGATACACACACCTTTGCCAGTGGGTTACACAATCCCACACTCCTACAGCTTCCAAGAACATCTCCAGCCCTGGCTGCTGCTCCCATGGGCTGATGGCATCACCAGGAGGTGCTCATTTGTTCCAGACGGTGAAAGTGGCACAGGCTGGAAGTTTCCCATGAGGAATGAGCCTGATCCGTGCGTCATCCCAAAGTCCTCCCCCACACATGGCACTGCAGACGTGGCACTAAATTTAGGACATGAACTGGTGAGCAGGCGTCACAGCCTTCCCTAAAAACGGGGTGTTCCTTAGCAAGGATCGCTTTCTCCCAGCTTTTCCTCCTGGATTGAAGCTTCCACCTTCTTCACCCCAGAGAGGAGCTTGGATTTGGTGTGAGGAAAGCAAAGGGAGAAGGGAAGCTCCCTTTTCCTTGCCCTCGGTGAATCCCACCACAATGATTTTCCACTTGGAATATTTCCTGCCGGGAATTCGATGCCAACGTGAGCTCCTGCAAGAGAGAAGTGCTGGGGAGGCAGAAGGAGAAAAGGAAGGGAGGTGATGGTCAAACCTCTCTCACCTTCTGGTGGGGATAAACCAAATTTATCCCAAACCTATGGACAAACATCAGTGCTTTAACCATGGGATCATGTTCGGAAAGGCTGGCTGAGATCCTGGGAGCAGCTTCAGAGCTGGCCAAACCAAACAGAGCATTTTGTTGTTGTTTTTTAAAATATTCACTAAGAGATGGGCAAAGTTCCCCTCTTTACCTCAGGCCAAAGGGCTCTCCTGCAATTCCCAACACTGAAAAGGAGATGGGAAGGGAAAAGAAACCTCAGGAAACAAAACTGATTTGGCCCTGCTGATTAAAGCCAGTTTGTGTTTCCTCGGGAAAAATCTGGGTTTGCTCAAGGTTTGCTCAGCTCTGGGCTCTTCCATCCACATCAGGTTTGGTTTAATGACTCTGGAGTTTATGAATCCATTAATTTTGTTCCTGAAGGTTTCATAATAACAATGCCTGGGTTTTTCACGCAGCACTTTGCAGCCACGTGTCTGGAAATGCGCTGCAAATGGGCAATTAAGGGTCAGCCCCACGCTGGGGATGGGGAAACTCCAGCGGAATCCAAGGAAGATAGTTCCTAAGAAACAATGCCAAAATCAGGCCTTTAGTCTGAGCCTCAAAAAACTGGGGCAAGAACCTGAAAAAACTCTCAGGGGCAATTCAGCCAGAGACAAATGGAAAGTGTTTCACGGAGTGGAAGGGGAAGGATTGACATGGGAATGATCAGTGTGGGAATGACCAAGGTGGGAATGACCAGGGGAGCCTGGTGGGGCTCATCTGAGGTCAAGGAGGAGTCACTGGTCACCTGCCACCACGGAGCACCACCCATGGAGAGACCACCCAAAAGGAGCACCCAGGAACCCTGGAGGTGCCGGCACCACCCAGGGTGAAAAAATGGGAAAAGATCCGAGCCAGAGGCTCCAGAGCCTCCATGGTGTTTCACTGCTGTGAACCTGCCCATGGATCATCCCAAGGAGCCACACGTGCATCCAATTCTCCAACGCCAGGCCCGGCCGCGCCGTTATCCACATAAATCCCAGATTCCTGACAGCGCCTTTTCATCATGGAGCAGGGGCTGGGAGGGGAGAGGGAGAGGAGGAGGAAGGCTCTCGGCAGCTCCTCGCTCCTCATGGCCTTTCTCCTCCCCAGTAATCCCCCTCGGATTTCATCCCTCAGCTGCTCACATGTGGGTCCCATTTCCCCCCATGGCAATGGGATGGAGGATGAAGCCCTCCCACCATCCGAGGCCTGTGTGCAACTGCTCCTGATTAAAGCAGGAAAAACCCTCTGGATGGAACTCGGGAAAGGCTGGGAAGGGCTCCCCACACCATCCCAAATTCCCTGGAGATGCTGGATTCGGGCTCTGGGTGCTCATCCTTGGGCTGCTCCTCTCCTGCCACTTTCTCACCTGGAATTCACTGGCACAGGGAAATTCCTGCCCTTTTAAGTACTCTCCCAGCTCACTTTATCTACTTGAATAAATATTAAATATATCAAGTAATTTCAGTGGAATTAGAAATAAATCCACGCATTTTGGGATAGGAGATTTTAAGAGGGGGAATTTTTAAGCCAAAATATTTGTGTGAAAATTCAGGAGGGGTTTTTTTCTCTTTCTTTAAGAGAATGGAAGCTAAAGCCAGAAAATGAGCAATTTAGAAAACAAAAGGGAGGGATTAATGAAGAAAAAACTCTCCCTCTTTTCTTTTTGGGGTGGGAATTAAGAGGTGTTATTTGGGGCCTGATCAAGTGAAGTAACAGAGAAAAATCAACCAAACTGGGGGCATTTCCAGCCGATATTTTTAATATAAAAATGTGAAATCCTAAAATGGACCCTAAAGAAGATTTTTATTCCTTCAGAATTTCCCTCCTACCTGTTGTCAGCATTGCTGCAGGAAGTTTCATCCCTGGGCAAGTGTTGAAATCCCATCATTTGAAATCAACTGGAATTTCAAGGAGAGAGGGAAAAAGTGGGAAGAGGATTCTCATCTGCTGAGAGCTGGACAAACCCTTCACCACGGAGAACTTGTAGCACTTCAGGTGGCTCTTGGATGTTCTCATTCTTGGAAGTTTCTCCTTCCTAAACAAACAAAGGCAATTAATTCAGGACCATTTTTATCCCAAAATCACCTCCCAGCACCATCAATGTTTTGCTTCACACATTCCTTCATCTGTGAGTTCACCTGGGAGGATGAGTCTGAGTTTCCAGCCTTCCTCTTCCACGGCCATCCATCAAGTTTTCCATAGGATTTTTCGTGGTTCAAGATGTTTTGTTGCCCTTCCAGCTGCTGCCTCCCCTCCTCATGGCTCTGGATTCATCCTTCCCTTGGGCAGGAGCCTCTGTTCTGGAGAAGGAAAGATCCTGCACCTAATCTCAGTTAATTCAATTAAAACCAGCTCCTGCTCTTTGAAGCTGCCACCAGAGTTCACGAGAGGAGAAGAGCAAAGAAAAATGTACAAGAGAAACACAAAAAAAAGCAAAGATATTGAGAGGGAAGGAGATGCTGAATGGCAAGAAGGGAGTTAATGAGAGCCAGAAACACCAGTTGGAGAAATGTTGATTTTATTTAGCATTAATTGCAGGAAAGAGCTTATAAAGTGTGGTAAAAAATTATTAAGTACCACTCTGCAATGCCAGCTTTGTGCCAGCCATCCCCACGAAACAGGTGTATTATTCCTAGTTCCCAAGGTATAAATAAATAATTGCTTTTCCACTTTTTTTTTTTTTTTTTTTATGATGGCATTTCATTATTTTTTACTGCCATATTGTTCTGGCTCCAGCTCCAATCCCAGAGCGGATTTGGGATCGGCTGGGGTGGGAACACGTGTGCCTGTGCACGTAGGGATGTGTCCATGGGCTGGCACATGGCAGCAGGAGGTGGCTCAGGTGACAGCTGTGTCCAACACGGCGTTCCAGTCACCTTTCCTGAGGGAGGGATTGCCCCAGGATGGAAATTTTGGGAAATATCGCAAGCATCGTCTCAGCCTGGTTATTTGGATGTCAACGATACAGAGCTGGGGTTTCTACAACTCCTGTTTGCATGTTCTGGGAT
The DNA here is from genome assembly GCA_013398115.1 of Falcunculus frontatus. Taxonomy (NCBI): domain Eukaryota; kingdom Metazoa; phylum Chordata; class Aves; order Passeriformes; genus Falcunculus; species Falcunculus frontatus. The sequence continues at coordinate 21,176 of VZRV01002088.1, forward strand.
CAGAAAAAGAAAATAAACCCCAGATTCCACCCCAATTTTCATTTTCCCCTCATGATCTGCCCAGCATTGTTCCATCAAGGCTCCCACATGGAGTCACAACCAAGGACAGATCCCATTTTTCCTCGGCAATGTTTATATCAGCGGTTCTGGGTTGTTTTACCCAGCCTCTCACCCCTCCCAAGGAGACTCAGCAGGGAGATAAGCCCTGGATGCATTTTCCTCACAAAGCTTCGCTCCAGACGAGGCCACCAAAGACGCCGAGGGAAGCAACGATTCCCTGGAAACGCCTCGGTCCGAGCTGTGACCTGGAACCGTGGGCTCTGCAAATACCCATAAATCTCCAGCTCACATCCAAATCTCTGCAAGGTTCAGTGCAAACAGCAGAACTGCCAGGGAATCCAAGCTGAGCTTTAATCCAGCCCCGCGCTGATTTATGGCCTCAGGTGGAAGCGCGGAACACGACGGCTCCAGCCCCAAACCCGAGGGTGGGTGGCGGCCCCAGCCCAGGGGTGGCTTTGTGGTGTTGGAGACCTGGGACAGCCAGGACACGGCCCAAAACCACCCCAGTAACCTCTGTGAGCCTTGGTCACCTACCAAACTATCATCACAGACAGCAGGACACACAGTTATTTATTCCTACCTAAAAAAAGAGAGGAAAGAGGGAATGTTTCAGTCCCAGAAATCCAATTTTTCTACTGTCTGCTGGCAAAGCTCCCCCCAGCCAGAAGCAGGGATCATCAACCCTACGGAGCATTAACGAGGCCATTCCCTCTCCTCTCCCTGATCCTCATTATCTACACATTCACTTGGAAAAATAAATAACATGATAATAATTAGGATAAGATCCCAGGTGACATGGCCAAGATGACTTCTGACCGGCCAAGGTGCCACTGCTGCACATCCCTGAGAACATCCAGATAACCATTCCCGTTCAGGCCTGGAATTCTGAGTTTCTTTAATGAGTTTAGCTGGGAAATTAATGGGTGAGGGAGGAGATTTCTGCACCGGGACCATACAGCGGGGCAGCCACAAGGAGCTGCTCGGCCCCGCGCTGACGCGGGCTCACAGCTGGAACATCTGCATCCCATCCCCGTGCCAATTCCTCTTTTTTCCAAGACTTTCCACACCCCCTCCACGTGCACGTAAATCTCCAAAGGGAAACACAGCACCAGGAGTTGTGATCAGAAAGGTGATCCCGGGCACCCCGTTATGGCAACACCTGCGACGCGCGGCGGCTTTGCCAGCCCGGATCCCCTCGTGGTGCAGCCTCCCACTGGGTCTGCCAGCACCCTGAGCTAATAAACCACGAGGCAGACTGTTCACAATGCCCTGGAGGGGTTTGGGTCACCAGGGGTTGAGAAATGGGCACTTGGACGGAGATTTTTGGGGATGGAGAAGGCGACTCTGGGTGCGCGGAGGCTTTACCAGCCCAAATTCCCCTCGTGGTTCAGCCTCCCACTGGGTCTGCCGATGGCTCTGAGCTAATAAATCACAAAGGAGACTGTNCGGAGATTTTTGGGGATGGAGAAGGCGACTCTGGGTGCGTGGCGGCTTTTCCAGCCCAAATTCCCCTCGTGGTTCAGCCTCCCACTGGATCTGCTGATGGCTCTGAGCTAATAAATCACAAAGGAGACTGTTCACAGCACCCTGGAGGGGTTTGGGTCACCAGGGATTGAGAAATGGGCACTTGGACGGAGATTTTTGGGGATGGAGAAGGCGACTCTGGGTGCGCGGAGGCTTTACCAGCCCAAATTCCCCTCGTGGTTCAGCCTCCCACTGGATCTGCTGATGGCTCTGAGCTAATAAATCACAAAGGAGACTGTTCACAGCACCCTGGAGGGGTTTGGGTCACCAGGGGTTGAGAAATGGGCACTTGGATGGAGGTTTTGGGGTATGGAGAAGGCAACTTTTGGTGTGAGGCAGCTTTTCCAGCCCAAATTCCCCTCGTGGTTCAGCCTCCCACTGGATCTGCTGATGGCTCTGAGCTAATAAATCACAAAGGAGACTGTTCACAATGCCCTGGAGGGGTTTGGGTCACCAGGGGTTGAGAAATGGGCACTTGGATGGAGGTTTTGGGGGATTGGAGAAGGAGATGCTGGGTGTGCAAGAGCTCCAGTGGCTCAGAGCAGCCAGGGCTGGTGGTAAGGGCACAGCCAGGACAGGGATTCCGAGAGGAATTGGGGTGCCAGGGATGGGACAAACTGAATTTCTCCTTCCTGGCTGAAGCAGAATCACAAACTCTCATTCCAAGTGTTTGTGCCATGGTTTTCTCCCACTTTATGCGGAAGGGGACCACTCAAAGCTCAGAAAACAAACCATAAAAATCATTTCAATTGGAAAAGGCCTTTCAGACCGTGGAGTCCAACAATCCCCCAGCACTGCCAAGGCCACCATTAAACCACGTCCCCAGGTGCCACATCTCCACATCTAAATCCCTCCAGAGATGGAGACTCTTCCATGCCCAGGGCAGCTCCTTCCAATGCTTGAATCCTGCACCTGGGTACAAAAGCAAATTTTCCAGGATTTTCCACAGATTCTGAGTGAATCACCACATAAGGATCTAGACAGATACAGCCTAAAGCTGAAAAAGCTTTTCCTACTTTTCCCCCATCCCTGCTGGGTGCTGTCCCTGCCTTCAGGTGGAGATGCTCAGAAAAACATCTCCAAAGCTGGATGGGTTTAATTCGCAGCAGAAATAAGAAATTCATCACTTTATACCAAAAAAAGCTCTTCAGGCAGACAGAACCTAAGGCAGCGTCCTGATTTTTCATGGATTTCTCATCCCTGAGACAGCAAGTGTTACATGGACACAGAAAAACTGCTTGTCCCCAGATCTTGTTAAAGCCTGACATGTCCATCCTAATCCAATCAAGCTTTGTCACAAAAAAAAAAATCCAGAGGTTTCATTCCCCCCTCTTCACCAGAGCAAACCCAGAAAGATTCCCAGCTCTCCTCAGAGGAAAAACCAACCCTGCACTGAAAGGGTTTCTGCAGGACCCACCTTGTAAAAGAAATGAGATTAGTAACAAGGTTTTTACCTCTTTTTTTTTTTTTTCTTTTTTTTTTCGTGTAATTCCAAGTGAAAGCAGGAGTGTGACGAGGACCTGGGAGCGTGTGTGCCATGGAATATTCCTGCAGCACTCAGGGCTGCGGTTTATTTTACTGGTGGTGACTAGTTCAAGCCACATTTAGTCAATAAATATGAGATATGAGGTCACCCCGCCATCGAGCTGTTACCCTGTCTGCCTCTCTCACAGCTGGGCAGTAACCTTTTAACTGGCGTCTGCCTCGGTGGGGAGTCTCCATAAAAACAGGGCCAGGATCCATTGGTCGTGGTGGGGGATCAAGGCACGAGAGCACCACGGAGCTGAGTGGGAGAGAGGGAGAGCTCAGGGCTGGGCTCTGCCCTGCCTCTCCCGGTTTTCCAGGCACAGCCGAAGCACAGAGCCCGAGCTGCCCCATGGATACAGGGGATGGAGCAGCACATCCCACATCCCATCGTTTTACAGGCAGTTTCCCCGTCTTCCACACAGGAATGGGCCAAAAGACAAATTCCCTGCTGTTTCCAACCTTACAGAGCAAACCTGAGTCCAACATAACCAAGGGGTTAGTTGCTCCTTTTAGACATAAACTTATTTTAAGAGTTAATTCTCCTTTGTCCAAGCAGCTTTTCCTCACTGCCCTGCTTTGCTTTGGGATGACGAAGACGCTTCCCTATTTTCTGAGCTGGCCACCAAATCTTGTTAAGAAGGATCATCCCTGATTCCAACACCAAACCTTCACCCCAGTGTGTACAGCAACAAGAGCAAACTTTCTGTGATGGTCCCAAGGAAAACCGGGAATAGGCAGTGCACTATGTTCCCAATAAAACCGGGAATGCCTGGGGCATCCTCAGCTCTGCCCCTGCCCTGATTTGAAAGATCCAAGGGATCTCCAGGAGCTGTTCCTGTGCCCATCCTGGTGCCATCCACCCCTGTCACGGTCCCTCCGAGGCCCCCAGAGCTGGTGGCCGCCATCCCCGAGTGGGGCTGAGTGTGGGAAGGGAGCTGGGCCCAGTCCAGGTGTCCAGGGACTGACCAGGAACGGAATGTGGGAGTGGATATGGTGGGAAGAGGCAGGGAACAGAAAGTCAAAGCAAAAGGGAGAGCCCAGGGTGGGGAACCAGCTGTGGACCGGACTCTACTGCTTTACACCAGCTTTACATCAGCTTTACACCAGCTTTACACCAGCTCTACCCATCGTGTTCCTGTGCTGGGCCCTCAGCTGGCCTCATCCTCCCTTGCAAACCCAGGGAAGGCTCTCCACAGCCCCTTCCAGGCATTGCACAGAGTCTCCAAGGGCAGAGCCAGGAAAGAGGAGCCCGGAGCTGCTGCCAGGGCTGGGCCGGGGCTGGGGCAGTGCCCGGCTCCTGCCCTCAGGCAGCCGGGAATCCCAGCCTGGCTGTCCCTCCCCGATGCCAGGAGACGAGGCCGGCTCCTCCCAGCTCTGTTGGAGCCTCCAGAGTCAGAACTTCTCCTGGTGCCTCTCCTGGAACCTCTCTCAGCTGCCTTTTATGGGGCTATAAAACCACGAGGTCATGGATGAGGCTGGCAGACATTGGCTGGCATCAGCCTCTGCCAGCTCCATCCCAGCTCCATCCCACCTCCATCCCAGCTCCATCCCGCCTCCATCCCAGCTCCATCCCACCTCCATCCCAGCTCCATCCCACCTCCATCCATCCCACCTTCCTGGCTCCCTCCATCCCCAGAACCCCCACCTGAGCCCCCTCAGATGGACACGTGCACGTGGAAAGATGGAATTGCAGCAGTGCCTGAGCAGAACAGGATGAACAAGGCAATAAAATGTCCCTAATTGGGGGCCCTCCATCCCAATGATGCTCAGAGCTCCAAACCACCCCTGCAGCACCCACATCAGCCACACACCCACCC